>PVIW01000339.1:375772-560348 GCA_004026585.1 Noctilio leporinus | reverse complement strand
GGGGGACAGAGGGGAGCAAAAAGGGGATGGATGTAATACAACAACAATAAAATTTAAAAAAAAAAAGACATATGCATCAGTAATTAAATTAGTCATGGGTATGTAAAGTACAGCATAGGGAATACAGTCAGTAATATTACAATGGTACCAGGTGGGTATTGGAAATATTGGAGTTCATTTTGTAAATTATACGGCTATCTAACCATTGTGCTGTATACCTAAGAATAATACAAAATATTGAATGTAAACTGTATTTGAAAACCAAAATTTAATTTTAAAAAAAAAGAGAGCTTTTTGCTCTAGCATTATTATCTTGATCTGGATGTAATCTGTATGCATTTCTGCTCCCTGTGAAAAGCAGGTTCCACACCTGCCTCCTAAGAGCAGGCTAGAACAGCTCCAGGCCTTCCCCACCACTCTCACACCCTCCCCAACTCCCTGTCTCTCACTCCTAGCCCACCACCACCACTACCACCACCATGCAGCTCTCCATTTGGCATTCTCTCCTTCATGAGTTTCTAGTGCCTGTTTAGAACCTGATTGCTTGTTGAACTGAAGTGAATTTCAACTGCTTTTTTAAAGTGACCTGTTAATATAACATGTAGTTTAAAAGTGCTTCATAAACTAAAAATTCATGCATGGACAGCATCTGACTGTTGATTTATTTTTGGGCCTGTTAACCACTCAAATATGTGGCAACAGGTCAAAGACCCCAGTTACCAGAAGATCCCAGTTACCAAGCACCAGGGCTTCCTCCGGAGGCCACTCCACCCTGAGCTCCTTTGAACCGCACAGATCTGGATCCCTTTCTCAGAGGCAGGAACCCCCAAGAAACATTCTCAAGTAAGTTATGCAGAACCTGGCCAAGTCCCTTTTGGAACAAACCAACTTGAACACAGGTATTATCATTATTTTATACACCACCATCCGAACCTGGCAGAGGGTTTAGCTGCAGGGCATTCCTACTTGATGTTCCTTTGCCTTCACAACATGAAATCCCTAGGGCCTAGAGAGATGGCGAAAGTTCAGGCTGGAGCATGAACCAGGTCTTATCCCATCCCACATACTCTTACAATGTAATGCAATGGTGACACTCCTCCATCATGAACAAAGTTTGTATTTCCCTCCCCTTGAATTTGGGAAGAGCTTTGTAACTCCCTAAGCAATAGAACTGGGTGGATGTGATACTGAATAACTTATGAGGCTGAGTCATACATGTCAATATGGTTGCCATCTAGCTCTCTCTCTCTCCAGGCATGTGCCCTGGGAGTCCCAAGTGGACCTGTAAGAAGTCAAGCTACCCTGAAGCAGCCATACTGGAGACACCACATAGTGAGGTCATATAGAGGCACAGAGAAGTCAGAGGATTCTGACAAATTCAATCCAAAGCCCCTGGATTGTTGATTCTTTCCATCATCAACCACCAGATCTGTGAGTGAGTGATGCTTCAAATGAGTCTAGCCCCAGGCTTCAAGCTGTCCCAGAGATGAGTCTTCCCCACTGTGCCCTGTCTGAATTTCTAGCCCACAATCTGTGACCATAATAAATGGTGGTTTTATATCACTGAGTTTTGGAATCATTTGTCAAGCAGTCAAAGTAACTGGAAGGGAAGAGGGGAGTATTTGCATCTCAAACTATAAAGCAGAACCCACAGTTGCAAAGACAACTTTGCAAATACCTGATTCATTATGTGTTGACTTTATTAGCCCTTCTGAGTTATAGGCATCTCAGAAGATGCTGAATTCACCTGTAAAGCCTTGGTTACCAGCCTGGGTGTAACAGGGTCAGTTTATGGTCTATATGCGCTTCAGCTGAGAGGAACTTTGGGCCTCCCAATTATTGTCATACGTCACTGAGACATCAAGTAAAATGCACTGGAGATGGCTACCTGCCTGAGACACCAGAGGAAGGCAATCCCTTTATAAAGACACACACACACACACACACATAAAGTCTTTGCTGAATAATTGAATGTATATTTTAAGTTGTTCCCTTCATTAATTAACTAGGAACCCATTATGTACCCAAAACTGGATGCTGTGGAGGATGTATGTTTCCAGACCTTATTATGAATTCTAATGTTTTCAACTGCCAGAAACAGAAAACCCAATTGAAAATGAATTTATGCCCTGGCTGGTAGCACAGTGGATAAGGCGCCAGCCAAAGGTCACTGGTTCAATTCCCCAGCCAGGGCACATAACCAGGTTGGAATCCAGGACTCCAGCCAGGTCCGTAGCTGGAGGTAGGTGAAAGGCAACCATACATTGATGTTTCTCTCCCTCTCTGCCTCTCTCCCTTCCTCTCTCTCTCTGGAAATAATAAATAAAATCTTTTTTAAAAATTAAAAAAAAAAGAAACTAAATTTAAACAATGGGGAATGTAGCTTATAGAACAAGAAGTCCAGAGTAGTGCTACTCCAGTGGTTCATTCAATGGCTAAAACATCAAGGATTCAGATTGCTTCTAACTTTCTGCTCTATCAACCTCAGTGTGTCCTCCCAGACTAAGTCCCCTCATAGTTCCAACACAGCTGCCACATCACAGATGCAGGCATCAACAGGCATACAGGACAACTACCAGAAGGAGAAATGGAACAATTTCTTCTGTATCTATTTCTTGACTTAAGACTATTCATGGTTTATTCTGTTGAGCTGTTGAGCCGGATATGAGGTCCCTCTGAAAACATGGAAGATGGACAACAGAAATTGGAACATTAGAACATAGGCATCATCCAACAGTGTCTGCTCCAGACTCTCAATCTCGTTAGGAAAGAGGATAAACTGAATAAAACTAGCCTCCAAATACACTCACTTCAAGTTTCTCCTGTTGCTTTCACCTTCCTCATTCTGAGGACACCATAAGCAAGAGTCTATTCACAGTTCTTGTTATTGATACATTGTCCTCAGCTCCTCAGCTTCTTGGAGAAAACATGCGACTTCAAGAGTTAAAAACCTAAGGCTTATCTTTTCTAACAATCACAGGCACCAAGTAAGTGCCTGTGTACAGGTGAGCACCTTTTGTTCAGGGTGAGGTGCACAAATAAATCAAGTAGAACTCTAACTGGATTGATACTCCTTGTGATGAGAGCTTGGTTTTCAGGCCATTGCCAATGGAGAAATGGGAAAGTCCAGGGAGGGAAGGGGGAGAAGCATTTACCATCTATCAAACTGTGAACAGTGGCTGCCACTCATCTGGAGCAGAGAGCCTTCAGGCCAAATCCAGCCCACCACTTTTTGTAGAGTACACAAGCCAAGAGCAGGTTTTACATTTTAAATGGCTGGTGGGGGCAGAGGGGAGACTATTCCATGACATGTGATGATGATTGTATGACAATTCAAATTTCAATGTCCATAAATGAAGTTTTCTGGAACATAGCTATAGTCCTTTATTTACACATTGTCCGTAGCTGCTTTCCAACTACAATAGCAAAAAGTAACTATGACACAGACCAAACGGCCTATGCAACCTAACATGTTTGATGCTATATTGCTCTCTGCAATAGAAGTGCGCCCACCCCTATCTTGGAGTTTAAGTCCTGTGGAGCCCCCCAGTCGTGGGTGGGCTGAACCTGGAAACTCCAGAGCAGTCAGTCCTCAGCTCCTTTGCAGAGAGGCTCTTCCTTTCCATCTGAGCAAGAAAGGAATGTTCTGTCTAATCAATTTAGAACAGAGCTCTCTGGTTGTACATTAGAATCACCTGGGGAGCTTTCAAAAGGAGAACACCAATCTCGGTCCCCACCCAGACCAATTAAAGCAAAATCTCAGGGGATGGGCCCTGCATTTGAGTCTTTCAAAAGCTCCCACGTGATTACAAAGTGCAGTTAAGTTTCAGCCCTAGTGCTAGAGGCTTGTTTGCCAAAGTCCAGCCTAGAGCTTTTTCTAAGCAAACACCATCACCCACCCTCAGGCAGGTGTTTTGGGAACAGCACCTAAGCATCATGCTAGGATGTAGCAGGGCAAGGCACATTGAGAAGCATGCCATGGTTAACCCTTACCTGTCATTTTTACAGGTGTGCAACTAAATGATCTCACCTGTGTACAGGTGCGGTCCTGAGGTTTCCCAGGCTGGGGAGTCCTTGCCACCAGAGTCCTCCCAGTATCTCATGCCAACTCTTGGCAGAGAAGCCTCAATGTCTCACCTTAGTTGCCACTTACTGGTTTATTTTCCTTCACCTGAGAGGGATGCAAACAAGAACCTGGTCTCTGCCTCACCCAGGGACAATACAGACGCATATCTTTTTCCAAAGCCCTAAGGACCTCCCTTCTCCTTGATGTGTAGTTGGAGGAGGTTGTAACTGAAGAACCAGCTCAAAATGGTCCTCTCCTGTTTGATGAGATAGTGAGTTACTTTTCAAAGACAATAAAACCAAGACCACAAAATAACATTAAGCCAGGGCATACACCTATGAGAGAAACTTTACCTCCAGCTGCACCCAGAACCAAAGTCTTTCCCCTACACACATGGAGCCAACCACAGGATCGAGACATTTCAAAACTTGAGAACACCAAGTATTGACACACATTTACCATGAATGGCCAACTTACAAGGGCCTCCAATTAAAACTTGCCCCACAAGCACCTTTTGTGTACCTGTCCCCCCAGCCCTTGAAAACCCTTAACCTAGCGCAGCAAGCAAGATGGATTTGAGGCACCATTAGGTCTCCCACCTTCTTGGATGGTGCCCTCTTCGTCAATAAACCTTTCCTTATTCTAAACTCTGACATTGAGTGTTGGCCTTTAGAAGCATCCAGCACACAGACTTTGGTTCAATAACAAGATGAGCCACATGTCATCTTTATTTCATTCACTTACTCAACAGCACCAACAACTTATCACACATGTTGAATTTTAAGAATACGATGATGGGCCCTGGCTTCTGGCACAATGGATAAGGCACCAGCCTGCGAACCCAAAGGTCCATTGGTTCGATTCCCAGCCAGGGCACATAACCAGGTTGCAAGCCAGGTCTCCAGCTAGGTCTGTAGCTGGAGGCAGGTGAAAGGCCTCCATACATTGATGGAGAAACATACATTGATGTTTCTCTCCCTCTCTGCCTCTCTTCTTTCCCCTCTCTCCAAAAATAATAAATAAAATCTTTTTAAAAAATTGGACTGTCTGTCTCCCTGGTGTTGAGTCACATTAGTTCTTTATATATTTTGGATACCAAACCCTTGTCTGAGATATCATTAGCAAATATGTTTTCCCATACAGTTGGTTCCCTTTTAATTTTGCTGGTGTTTTCTTTAGCTGAGCAGAAACTTTTCAATTTGATATAGCCCATTTGTTGATTTTGTTCTTTTATTTCCTTTGCCCTTGGTGAAGTATCAGTAAATATATTTCTGTGTAGGATATCTAAAATTTTACTGTCCATATTTTTCTCCAGGACCTTTATGGTGGCAATGCTTATGTTTAAATCTTTTATCCATCTTGAGTTGATTCTGGTATATGGTGTAAGTTGGTGGTCTAGTTTTATCTTTTTGCATGTTGCTGTCCAGTTCTCCCAACACCACTTGTTGAAGAGACTATTTTTACTCCATTTTATGTTCCTTTCCCCGTTGTCGAATATTAATTGACCATAGAGTCCTGGGTTTATTTCTGGGCTCTCTATTCTGTTCCATTGATCTATATGTCTATTCTTATGCCAGTACAAGACTGTTTTGACAGTAGTCTTGTGGAAACAGCCTTAGTGCCCATCAGTGGATGATTGGATCAAAAAACTTTGGTATATTTACACAATGGAATACTACACAGCAGAAAGAAAGAGGGAACTCCTACCCTTTACAACAACATGGATGGAACTGGAGAGTATTATGCTTAGTGAAATAAACTAGTCAGTGAAAGACAAATACCAGATGATCTCACCCATTACAAGACAATAATGAACAAAACAAATAAGTAAAACAGAACCAGATACATGAATACATGAATAGACCTTCAGTAGACAGGTGGAAGGGGAAGGGGGGAGGGGACAGAAAGAGGCAAAGAAGGGGAGCAGTTTAGTCAAGAACCTAGTACGGAAGAACCATGGACATGGACAACAAGTGGGGTTGACTTTGGGAGGGAATGGGTGGGTGGGGAAGGGGACAGAGGGGAGTAAAAAGGGGATGAATGTAATATAACAACAATAAAATTAAAATTTTAAATATATATATATTTTACCCAAAAAATATATATATAATGATGATTAAGTGTCCCAACAGTGCTCAGACTAGGGGAAGAGACAACCAAATGAACCCACTGCTATGCAATGCTCTAGGGCTGCCCTAAGGAAGATCTGCAAGGGACTTCCAGGACTCTGAGCTTTGAAAAATAACCATCTTTCAAAGGGGAAGATATGCTTGGACTGGTCTTGGAGAATTCTTTCTCAGCTGAAGGAAGGCATTTCCAGCTGAGGATAGAGATTTTTTTAAATATGGTGGCTGCAGTAGGGGTAGTGGGCAACCACGTGTGGCAGAAATGGAAGCTTGAAAAGGAAGCTAGAGCCACTTTCAAAACTGTTGGAGCTTTTCAGGAGAGGCCTGAGCTTCACAAGGAAGTCCTGGCTGGTGCAATGCTAGAATCTGGAAGGCAGGCAAACAGTGAGCATGCCCATTGCTCAGGATGAGATGAGATAAACTCCTAAACCACTGCTGTGGTACAGGTTACAGGATATAGGGAGGAAGACCCAGATGCAAAATACTTCAGAAATGCAGCCAGTAGGACTTAGAAATTAATGGAATGGGTGGGGCCACAGAGTCCCTGCCATATCTACCCAACTCCCTTTCCAGCTTCCCAAGGTTCCCACTTCTCCTGTCCTCTACTGCTTTGCTCCCATGGCTGGCCAGGCAGGGCCAATAGCAGAGAACACCAGGAAGCCAAATAATGGATGCTGTCAGAGGCTTGTGTGTGTGCGCGCGCACACGAGTGCATATTTGTGTATTTAAAATACCTATTATAGTTATTAAGCACACACGCCCCCCCCCCCAAAAGAGTTCCCCTAGGTGCTCTTCAATGTGCTGAAGATAGCTTCATGTGCTTCTCCTATAGGCCATGATCACATTGCCGAATCTCAGTGATGCCATTTAGAGTCTGTGTTGCCCAATGGTAGTACCATAAGCTCTGACATCAGACAGGTCTGAATTGGAACCCTTGCCCTACCTCTTACCAGCTATAAAACCTGGTCAAGCCCTGACTGGTGGCACAGTGGATGAGGTGCCAGCCTGTGAACCCACAGGTCGCTGGTTCAATTCCCCAGCCAGGCACATAACCAGGTTGCAAGCCAGGTCTCCAGCCAGGTCCGTGGCTGGAGGCAGGTGAAAGGAAACCATACATTGATGTTTCTTTCCCTCTCTGCCTCTCTCCTTTCCTCTCTCTCTAGAAATAATAAATAAAATAAAATAAAAAATTTTAAAGTTTGGTTAAGTCATAAAACTTCTGTCAACCTCCTCATCTATTAAATGCATATGATAACAATACCCACCTCAGGAGGATATAGTGAGGATTAAATGAATTAGTAAGCTAAGCAGTTAGCACAGAGCCTAGTACATAAAACAGATTGATAGATTTGAGTTGATATTATCATTATCTGCACTATCTGCATATCCCAATTCATGTTCATTTATTCATTCATTCAAATTAATCTCAATGAATACTTATTGATAGCCTTCCATATTTCAGTTATAGTTCTAAACATTGGAAATACAGAAGTGAGAAGAAAATAAAGATCCATAACCACCTGGAGCATCTTTATTTAGGGGAAAGAACTAACAAGGAAAATGAGGACAGACTCATAGATAAAGAGAAGGATGACAGCTAGTGGAGAGGGTGGATTGAGGGGGTGGATAGACAGAGCAAAAAAGAAAAAAGGACTCATGGACATGGACAATAGTGCAGTGATTGCTGGGGGGAAAGGAGTATAAGGAGACTAAATGGTAATGGGAAATAAGCACAATAAAGATTAAATAAAAATAGGAGCTGCAGGACACCCGGATGCCCCAAGCCTGAGGCTGATGCCACCAGGACCATAGGGATACGAGGGATCCGCTGCTCTCATCTTTAAATAAAGCTTTGCTCTAACTTAAAAAAAAAAAAAAAAAAAGATTAAATAAAAATAAATACAAATTAAAAACAACATTCTGATGACTAAAAAGATTGAAGAAAATCATAATGGGACTGAAAAATCCTGTTATGAATCTAAAGCAGATGTCCAGGTGAGAGATGCTGGCTAGACAAGGATGATGCGGTAGAGGCAGAGTTCAGTGCTGTCTCTGAAATGTGCCATGGAGGTAACACTGACAGTTGCTGATGGTTTACCAAGGGTGTCAATCTCATTTTCACCAGGGGCCATATCAGCCTCGCAGTTGCCTTCAAAGGGCCAGATGTCATTTTAGGACTGTATAAATGTACTACTCCCTAACAAATAAGTGAGCCAGGTAAAAACAAGGTGCCAGCTCAAAGGTGCTAGGCCAGATAAAACAAGGTGGAGGGCCTTGTGTTTTCCACCTGTGCTTTAGAGATAGGGGTGTGAGGGAAAAGGGAGGAGTAAAGAATGGCTTGTAGGCTTTGTTATGATGAGGAGTTGGAAAAACCCAACTAAATATTTTTTTATATGCTTAAAAGAAGAATGAATGAACTTACAGCTTGAATATATAGGGTAGTGATTTACCATTTACCAAAATACGAAACACTGAAGAACCAGTTTGGGAAGGAGTCCATAGGGTTTTTGTTTGTTTGTTTGTTTGGGGAGGGGTTGTTTATCTTGGAAAGGTGACATTGGAGGTGGCTTGTAGACATCCTTGTGAAGGCATCTTGAGTATGATTGTATATTGGAATCTGGAGTTCCATGATGAGGTCAAGAGAAAAGATATAAATTTGGGAGTCATCAGCACATTGGTGACACCGAGTAATGTTGACACCGACAAAGGGGACTGGGAAGGGGTTGCCAGAGGGATTGAAAACAAATCAAAAGAGGGTAGATCAGGAAAGCTAAAAGGGATGACTCTGTCCAACAGGATGAGTCAGGGTGAACCTGTTGGATTCTGATGAGCAGTCCAGTTAGAGCAGGATAGGGAAGTGGCCATTGTTTCTGCAGCGTGGAGGTTATCGGTAACCTGAACAGATGTGCTTCAGTGGAATGGTAGGGCCAGAATCCAGATAAGAATGGGCCAAAGAGCAGATGTGAGGTGACCCAGTGAAGGCAGAGAGCAGAGACAACTCTCCAGAAGGTGTTCACTGAATGAGTACAGAGAACCCAGATGGTAAAAGGATACAGGACCATATGTGAATTTATTTTGTTTGTTTTAAGATGAGAGCTATTACAGCATGTTTATTTATGGGGTAATGGATCCAGGAGAGAGAAGATTAATGGATGAAAGAAGCATTAACCATGGGAGAGAAGTTGTTGAGAAAGAGAGGGACCCAGACCAAGATGGGAAGATTTCCCTCTACATTAAGAGGAAAGATGGAGAATGTGGGTTTTTTTTGTTTGTTTGTTTGTTTGTTTGTTTGTTTTTTAAGAACCAGCCCTGGCTGATGGCACAGCAGATATGGCACTGACCTATGAACCCAAAGGTGGCTGGTTTGATTCCCAGCCAGGGCACATAACCAGGTTGCAAGCCAGGTCTCCATCCAGGTCTCCAGCCAGGTCTATAGCTGGAGGCAGGTGAAAGGCAGCCACACATTGATGTCTCTCTTTCTCTCTGCCTCTCTACCTTCCCCTCTCTCTAAAAACAGTAAGTAAAATCTTTTTAAAAGAAAAAGAAAAAGAAAGAAAGAAAGAAAGAAAGAAAGAAAGAGATGTTTCTGTCCAAATCCTTACATTCTCTTTGAATTACGGAATGAGGTTTATCAGCCGAAGAGAGCAGGTAAAGATACACGCAGTTTAAGGATATAAAATAGCCACTTCAGTGAGTTAAAAAACAAACACTAGGGAAACATAGTGGGGTGGCTGGACTGTGGTGAATACCCATTCAAGGTAAAGGGTCATGATATTTTATGGGAAAGAATGGCCCTGTTGTGTGATTTTTCCCAGCCACTGTCAGCTGCAACAGCCTGCATAGTTGGGTTCAACAACAGCTCTGATTGCCAAGAAAATGTAACAGGGGAAAGAGGGAGAGATGATAAACCACTGATTCTAGACCAAACAAGGAAGGAAGTGAAGCTAAAGGGAGAGATGGGAATAATGACAGTCTTGGGGCCAATGGATAGGCAATCCCAAGATCCGGGAATTTTTCAGTGTGGGTGCCAAAGCCAGAGAGCCAGCAGAGCAAATCATTCTCAGAGGAGGGGATTCCGTTTTTGATTTTTTGTTTTTAATTTTATTTATTTTTAGAGAGGAGGAAGGGAGGGGAAAAGGCAGAGAAACATCAATGTATGGTTGCCTCTCACATCCCCCCACCCCCACCCCACTGGGGACCCAGCTGCAACCCAGGCCTGTGCCCTGACTGGGAATCTAACTAGCAAACCTTTGGTTCACAGGGCAGTGCTCAATCCACTGAGCCACACCAGCCAGAGCAAGGAAGGGATTCTTGAAACCAAATTTTAGAGTTGAGAGCAGTTGCTGGTGACAATGTGATCAAGGGTATAACCAAGAAAGTAGAAGCCTGAGCTGGGTATGACATGGCAGAAAAATATAAGGTAATAGACTTTGATATGTGAAGATAATCATCCACCATTTTTTCAACATTTCATAAGTCAATATTAATGCCAAAGTAAAATGAAACGTAATTCAAAGGATCAGCTTTATAACAATCTTTATATTGTTATTTCACTGAGAATTAAAAACTGTCACCTACCAACAAAGACTGTGATAGGGTAGTTTAGGGATGACTATTTTGACTGGCAACAGTGACAAGAGGGAATGGTACGGTAGCTTGCGGAAGCTAGAGCAGAGAGCCAGGCTGGTGACCGATACAGGGCGATTTTTTCTTTTCTGCAGCATTAGAGGTCTTAAAGATCTATCAATATTTATAGCAGGCTCACAAAAGCTAGGCAACACTCCACAGGTTGTTAACTTGCTCTGCAGGAATTTTCCAAGTTCTTCACAGGGAACACTGACATTACCTGCACCTGCTGGCTGTTTGTGGCAGCGTTAGGGAGCTGCCTCAATCCATCCAGTTGGTATCTTGCGGGATGATAGCTCCTACACCCACAGGAGTGGCTTAGCTGGTGTCCCCTAACTTCAGGCATTCTTCATGCTAAGTGGGGTCTGTAAAACCCTCCGAAGCTATTACCTCCTTCCTTGTTTTACAAGTTCAGACAGCAGCACCCACATAGTCAAGAAAATCCAGGTTTTCAGGAGTCAGGAGTCAGGCTGCAAAGGAGTTCATGCAGTTCCCAGCATCAGGGAATAAAAACCAGCTGACCGAGCAGAAGACCTAAGTCTCTTTTCTACCAGTAAGTAGTTATGTTGCTTTGAAAAAGTCCCAGTTGATAAGACATTTCCTCTTTTCTCAGGTAGAGATAATGCGGTCTCTAGGGGAGAAAAAGACAAACATGTGGAAGAATATCACCATGATAGGTTGGAACTGGGATCAGGGTCACTTCCTCTTGGTGACATGATCAGAGTAGCACTGGAATTGACAAGGAATGTTAAACCTCTGCCAGGTTAAAGGAAAAAAAAAAAAAAAAAGAAGTTTAATTGTTTTGGTTCAATTAAAATTTTTTTAAACTGTTAAGAAAATGTTTGTGGTTTTATCATGAGGCATTGAAACATCTGACCAAATCAATAATATCTGGGCGGTGAGGCAGCTGCTTTCTCCTTCAATTCTTTGGATTACTAAAGCAACTTGTCATAGATTAAAAAAAAAAAAAAAAAAAAAAAGACAACCTTTTGCATTACTTACGTCTTCCTAAGGCATACACCACGCACAATACCTAGGTAGCGGCAGAGCACTACACCCACTCCCACCGCAGCCCCGCACCTTTGTGGATGATATTTGGAGCATCTGGAGGAATGTGAATAGGATTGGGAAGAGGAGGAAAAAGAACAAGCATGAGTGCCTGGCTAGGAGGAGGTCAGCAGAAGTTGTCCAGGGCAAACCGGAACATGTCACTGGTGCAAACCCAAGCACCGCTGATGTTGTTTAATAGGAACATCTGGTGGAACCCCATGCTAGGATCTCCATCAACCTTAAGCTGGTGCACAACTGTGCTGATGACGTAGCTATCTGGCGGGGGCTGATGGTTCTACGCCTTGATGCTGTGCTGGATATTCTGGGACAGAAGACTAGACAACTCCCCCATAAAGGCAGCTTTCCCCTGAAATTGCTGTCCTTCCCACGTAAGGCATGGTGCATCAATGCAAATTGTGCTTAGTTGGGTTCTGTGGTTATCAAATAACTGGTAGTAATGCTGAAAGAAGCAGATCTAATCTGCTCCCAGATTGACTTGTCTCCTATTCTGGAGCATTGCCCAGCCTCGGTGAGATCCAAGGGACTTGCCAATAGCAGCAGTGATGACGGCAACCCAACGCAGCCTTCTGGTTCAATTAAATTTAGTTCATGATGTTTCAAGTCTTAGTAGAAGAATGACTTGTCCTAATCCTCCCCCAAAGACATGTTTATTGATTTTTAGAGAGAAGAAAGTCGAAGGGGAGGGAGAAAGAGAGACAGAAAGAAAGAAACATCCATTGGTTGCCTTTCATACACATCCGGACTGGGGATCAAACCTGCAACCTAAGTGTGTGTCCTGATTGGGGATCAAACCAGCAATGTTTTGGTGTTGAGGGCGAACACTCCAACCAACTGAGTCACCCAGCCAGGGCTAGATAGAGTGACCTTTAAGATTGCAAGAACATTCGAAGTTTTTTCGCTCGTATTTGCTACCAATCTGGTACCCGGGTAGAACTTCAGTGACAGGAGGCAGCATTCCCCAGGTTTCATAAATTAGGAACCGTGGCCTTCAGGGTTCTCTAGCACCCAGCTGCAGCCAATAATGGCTTCTCAGCTCTTTCATTCCAGTAATATTCAGTCTGATCTAATTATTAGAGATTTAGAGACAAGAGCCTCCATTTTAGTCACCTACTGCCCAGGAAAAGAATTGTCATGCTGTACTTCCAGCAAAGCTGATGGCAAGATCCATGCCCATCTTGGTTCTGAGCACCTTCTTAGCCTGACACTGTGCAGAGCCTTAACAGCTGGCTCCAAGGAGGGCTGGGGTGGGACTCCTCCATCGTTGTCAATTCAGTGTCTGAGGAACTCAGACCTCTGTAATCCCAAGAGGAGTTAACACAATGGCATCTAGAAGATACTGCCTGGTGCTCAGAGGCCCTGGAATGGGAGCTGCCTACCCATTGTTCAGAAGAGGTGCCATCTGAACTGAAAGAATGCCTGCAGCTCACGGTTCAGGTGTCAGGTTCATCTCTAATGCCCCCGTGTTGCTTTCCCTTTGATCTGACAGTTGTAATAGTTAAGCCATCTGAGTCTCATAGAAGGCGGACAATGGTAGCTAAGAAACAGCTTTACCACAGAACCCAGGGCCCCACTTCCCACCATCTGACGCCATTCCTTATAGATAGAGGTCCTACCTATGGTTCTCCTCCAACACTGAATTTCATGGTGATGGGGAAGCGGGCAGCTTTTAAGACCTTGTTCATTTATTTCTTCTGAAGTTGAGTCATAAGGGGCCCAGTCAGCTCCTTCCTGTCTTATTCCTTTATTATTATTATTATTAAATGTATGTGGTGCATCAGCAAATAATGTTCTTTTAAATAAATAACCAAAGCTTTACCTTGGCTTCCTGAGCCAAGGATGATTTTCCTAGTATTCTTTTTGGAGGAGGAAAGAAAGAACTCCAAGTAGAGGAAGATTCTTTGCACCAAGCCTTTTGTTGGCTGCAGTCACTTAGGCTTTAATAGGAAAAAGAGAGAAGGAGACAGGAGTATCTTCAGGAAGAAGGAACCCAGAGAAAGAGCCAAACTAGCAGGCTTGAAAATAACCCACAGCAACCGCACTGCCTCATCCATCAGAGGGCCCCTGGCAGCCAGTCCAGGATGACCAGAGCCCAGCCACCTTGTGGGCGGACCCTTATGCACAAGTCACCCAAGGATGAAGTCCCGCATGCAGCTCACACAGGCCAGGCACAGCCAAGGAGAAGGCCTGCGCAACCTGCCTCTTTGCACTTCTGCTTTCTCCTCACCCTTCCAGTTAACTGGAACTACAGCCACCTGCCCCACCCACCTCAGCCACCTGTTGGGTTTTCTGGGGCAGCCAGGGCCTTCAGGGGCTGAGGCTGTGGACTTTGGAAACAGTTCTCTGAGGTACATCCACTTACCTTGAACAAGAAAACCAGTCACACAAGGTCCTTCCTGGCCTTGGGAACAGCCATGTGGGAGGGATCCTTCTTGAAGAAAGCCTAGGATTCAGGTGCTGTGTCCCTGGCTGCCCGGGACGACCCTAGTTCTTGCACTGCACTGAAAGCTCTACATTCCAGGAGTCCCCTCAGTCCTAAGCAAACCAGGATATTGGTCACCCTAGCTGAGGAGGATGGTAACATCCCCCTGGGGTAGGAGAAAAACCTTCCTGGTGCAGGGGAACCTTGACCAGCTTTCCATAATTGGTAAGGGTTGGATGGGGAGCTATAAAGGAACATTCTGTGTTAACTAAATATTCCTGAGTCTTTGTAAACCACTTACCTTGGAAAACTACCTTTGACATATCTCCATTCCGCCTATTAAAGACAGGAAGCATTGCCTATCATTCCCAATTCTAATTGTTTACATTTTTGATAGGAAGCCTGAGATTTTTATGAGGTTTATTAAATATGCACCTCTGTGCATTAGCTATAAACTTACCAATTTTGTCAAAATTTTTTTTAAAATTATTACAATGGTTTAATTGATTGTAGGGCCTGACTTATGTTTCCCATTCCATAAGAAGAAGGAGTATGTGCCCTGGTACCTGAGCTCGACACAAGAGTTTAGTCACTCTAGAGGAGGGCTAGTTGTGACAATAACACAGGCTACTGTTGGCACCCTTCCCCAGCCAGCCTGGCACTGAAGGCATGCGCTGGGAAGACAGTGCCACTGAGGAGCGGAAATACTTGGAGCCCTGGGCCACTCAGGCACCGAGCACTCACAGCTGAGAACAGCCCTGAGACACAGGGCAACTTCTCCTCTCATGACGCAGAAACCACAGCCACACCAACACTGCCAGTGCCAAAATGATCCCCACTGGCTTGGCTTAGCATGCATGTCATAAATGAAAAGCGAATGTACATTTGAAGGTTTTAGGACTATCTACCCCATTTACCAATTTGCTGGGCTTTCCATCACCTATACCCTGCCTCATTTGTGTCACTTAATTTGTGTGCACCACTTTAATAAACAAAAATTTTAAGAATTTCTTCTCTATTTGGTGGGGGGAGTGGGCTATGTGCAGTATACAGCATTGGTTGGATAACTCATTTTTATCATTGGTTCTTGGGTAGCCTTCTTTTATTTATTAAATTATATAACAAATACTCTGATTGCACCATCTAACCCCAAGATCTAAAATATTACTAATAACTTACAATATACTTATATATAAATAACATACATGTACATGCTCTTTCTCATCCCAGCTTTCTGCTTCCCAACTCTGTTCCCAAAATAGAGCATTAGCCTTAATTTGTTTTTGTTTTTTTATAATCATCCCCTTGTTTACATATATAACTTATTAGATAGATAGTTAGGCCAAAACAACATATTGTTTAAGCTTTGCTTACTTTTTTGTTTTTAAGATTTTATTATTTTTAGACAGAGGGGAAGGGAGAAAAGCAGAGAAGGAGAGAGACATCAATGTATGGTTGCCTTTCACCTGCCTCCAGCTACAGACCTGGCTGGAGACCTGGCTTGCAACCTGGTTATGTGACCTGGCTGGGAATCAAACCAGCAACCTTTGGGTTCACAGGCCAGCACTGCTTTGCTTACTTTTTTTTTAAAAAAATTTTTTTCTGGGAGGATGGGAGGGATTGTCTGATGCCTCCGCAAAATGCCCACCCACAGCTCCCCCTCTGCACAGGCCCACCGTGACAGAGGTCAAGACACCTTTTGCTCCACGAGGGTGGGGATGGAATGGTCCTGTTCACTGTGGCATCTCCAGCACATGGCACAGAACCTAGCACTTACTAGGTGCTCGAGAATGACTTGATGAATAAGTGAATGACAACATCATAAGAGATGGCAGGGATTTTTTTTAAGGTTTTATTCATTATTTTCAGAAAGAAAGGCAGGGAGGGAGGAAGAAAGGGAGTAAAACATCAATGTATGGTTGCCTTTCACCTGCCTCCAGCTAAGGACCTGGCTGGAGACCTGGCTTACAACCTGGTTATGTGCCCTGGCTGGGAATCGAACCAGTGACCTTTGAGTTTGCAGCACCAATCCACTGAGCCACCAGCCAGGGCTCACTTTGCTTACTTTTAACCTTTAGAAAAAGGTATTGTATCCGTAAATGTATGTCAGTAATGTTGAGGTATCCACTCGACATTATTTTACTAATAGTCACTCATGGTGATATTATACATGTAGTCCATTGTTTTCACTGCTTTGTGACATTCTATCATGTAAACACACTGCAATTTATCTGTCCATTTTCCCCTTGTCCTTTCCCAGGTTTTTTTTAAGTTTTTGGCTATTGTACCTAGTGCTGTTGTTGAGCATCTTTGCACCTTCTGGTGACCATCTAAGAAGTTTCTCTTGGATGTATGTCTGGAGCAAAATTGGTGGAGCATGCAAATATTCAGCTTTAAAAGAGAATGCCAGCCCTGATCTAGTGGCTCAGTTGGTCTGAGCACTGTCCTGCGCACCAAAGGGTTTCAGGTTCAATTGCAAGTCAGGCCACGTACCTAGGTTTTAGGTTTTATATCCAGTTGGGACAAGCGACAGCTGATCAATGTTTCTCTCTCACAGCGATGTCTGTCTCCCTCTCCCCCTTCCTCTCTAAAATCAGTAAACATATCCTCAGGTGAGGCTTAAAAAATAATAATAACATTTAAAAGAGAATGCTAAATAATTGTTTTCTGATTATGGGTACTATCAGACTTCCCAATTTTGTTCATTTGGTGCATAGACAAATCCACACAGCAGTGAATCCAGAATGTCCCAGAATGCTAGTGAGCCTGAGCATCTCTTAATGTACTTATTAGTTACATGCATTTCCTCTTCTGTAAAGTAGCTGTTCATGTCTTTAGATGCCATGCTTTGGCATTCTTTTTTTTCCAATTAAACTTTCTTTTTTTGATTTTAGGTTTACAGAAAATTGCAAAGACAGTATTGAGTTCCCACATGCCCTGCACCCAGTCTTTACTATAATTAACATTGTTTGTTACAATTAAAGAGCCAATATGATATGACTAAAGTCCACATTTGACTTAAATGTCCTTAGTATTTACCAAACATCCTTCTTCTGCTCCAGGATGCCATCCAGGATACCACATTATATTAACCCTGACAGTTTTGAGGAGTAATGGTCAGGTATTTTGTAGAATGTGCCACAACTGGGATTTATCTGATGTTTTTCTTACGATTATACTGAGGTTATGCAGTTTGGGGAGGAAGATCGCAGAGACAAAGTGCCATTCTCATCACATCATATGAACATAAAAACAAGACTTATCACTGGTAGTAGCCTTAATCTCCTGGTTAAGTTAGTGTTTGTCAGGTTTCTCCACTGTAAAGTTACTCTCATCACCCCCATCCCATTTTTATACTATACTCTTTGATTGAAAGTCCCTATACACAGTTCATACTTAAGGAATGAGGAGTGTGGTAGACTGAATAATGACCCTCAAATGAGTTTGCATCCTAACCCCTGAACTTGTTACCTTGTTTGGCAAAAGTGATTCTGCAATTATGATTAAATTGAGGATTTGACATGCAGAGATTATCCTGGATGATCTGAATGGACCCCAACTGCAGTCACCAGTGTCCTCATAAGAGGCAAAGGGGATTGACACAGAGCAGGAGAAAGTAATGTGGCCACAGAAGCAGTTGTTGGATAAGGGGACCAGCAATTACCAGCAGCTGGAAGAGACAAGGAGTGAATTCAATGCTTGGAGCCTCCGGAGGAAGCATGGATCTGCCAACACCTTGATCTCAGTTCAGTAGTATTGATGTTGGACTTCTGGCCTCCACACCTGTAAGAGAATAGATTTCTGTTGTTTTAAGTTGCCAATAATTTGTTACCACAGCCACAAGAAACTAATCCAGAGACTTATGTTTCTCCCCCTTGAGGCTGGAATATCTACATAAATTATTTGGAATTCTTCCCAGGAATTTTATCTCTTTAGACTCACAGATATTTACTTTTTACTTTGGGTTTTAATCCATTATTATTTTATTTTGTTGCTTCACATTCTTTTTAAAGACAGAATGTCTTTCTCTGTGCAGGTAACCCACTACATCTACATGTGCCTCTTGTGGGGCATGGGGGACCTTCTAGGGGGGACTAGATGGAAATATGGAAGGTAAGTTTGTCCAGCCTTGTGACTGTGGCCTGAGGACTGAGTGTTCAAACTTTGAAGTAGATATAGAGTAATAAACTTGCCATTAAAGCAATAATGCAAAAGACAGTATTACTCACATGCACTTACAAAATGAATAAATGTCCAGGCAATATCTGTCAAATAGTTATCTTTTTTTTTTTTTTTTTTCAATACTATTGGTTATCAAGAAACATGTTTGCCCTAGCTGGTGTGGCTCAGTGGATTGAGTGCTGGCCTGTGAACCAAAGGGTCACTGGTTCAATTTCCAGTGTCAGGGCACATGTCTGGGTTGTAGGCCAGGTCCCCAGCTGGGGATACATGAGAGGCAACCACACATCCATGTTTTTCTCCCTCTCTTTCTCCCTCCCTTTCCTCTCTCTAAAAATAAGGAAATAAAATATTTTTTAAAAAGAAAAAGAAACTTTATGTTTAAGAAGAAGAAGTTACCTCAGGTCTTGTTTGACATCACTGATGGATTTTAGTCACCCTAGACTAAGCAAGCACAGCAGCTATGGTCTATTTCCCTCACAAATACCTCAAGGGAAAGCCACTCCACACCCATATTTTGTTCTCACTCAAAGAATTTTATGCTGGTTACAGACAAGATTTTTCTTGTTCCCAGCAGAAGTCTCTTCTGCTTTAATTTACATTTTTTAGCCAGGGAGAGGGAGGAAGAGAGGGAGAGAGAGAGAGAGAGAGGGAGCGAATATGAACGTGTGTTTTCAAAAAATGTTTCAATGCTCAAATTGGATTGAGGTTCAAGAAGATTTGTAAAAGTAGTGGTACTTAAGGGAAGGCTAAAAGGAAAAGGGCTCTTGTGTAACTGAGTACCAAATACATAAGCCTTTCATTTTTTTCAAGTGCCATTAGTTTGCTGTGAACAAGCTTGTCAAGTCAAGAACATATTTTTCTCAAGGAAGGAGGGGCTCACAGCCCAGTCTCAATGGTTAGGAGAAGCAGCCTTTGGAATAGGACAGACCTGGGTTTTAGTGTTGGCTCTACCTCTTACCAACATATTACCTTGGGCAAGTTATACTCCCTAGGTCTCATCTTTCTCATCTGTGAAATAGAGATCATGTCTACATTAAAGGTTGTGTGAGGAGCAGATGAATCACATGCTTACATAAAATATGGCAAGCTAAGACCACTACAACAACCATGTCTATTAGTATTTTATTATTTTGTTGTTATTTGTTATTGTTATTTAGTAAAGTCATCATAATAGCACAGGCTCTGGCATCAGAGAAAGTTGGTTTCAAATCCAAGCTTCATCACTATAAATAACCCTGGAGCAAATTATTTAACCTCCCTGTGCCTCAATTTCCTCATCTATAAAATGGGGATGTCTCATGGGATTCTTAGGAAAATTACAATTGAATAAAATTAAATTAGGTAATGCATATAAGGCAGTTAGCACTCAATAATGTGAACTGTTATTATATTATTATGTATTTCCTGTCATACTTAGCAAAGTGAGTTGGCAGAGCTCCTGAGGGCCTGCAAGCTCAGCCCCATCTTCTAAGCTGACCTTAACCAGGCCTGGCTCCAACTTCTGGCCAAGAGGAAGACATAGGTAGACACACTGAGTCTCCCTCCACAACTAAGAAGGAATGCAACTACCACGAACCTGGTGACAACCAGAAGTTCCAGAAAATCAAGTTGCATGGAAGCCTAGCAAACAAAGATGTAAAGAAGAATACTCATCTAGCCAGGTAAGAAGGGTCAGGCTGGGGTAGAGAGGAAATAATGTGGTGGCAGCTGTGGCAGCTGTGGCACACTGGCAGAAAGCATAGTAACACATTAAAAAAAGTAGGAAGGGACACCTGAGGAGTGCTCCCAGTACCAGATCAAACTGCACAGCTCACGATTCCATCACCAGGGAAAATAAAGCCTCATTGCTTCTGACTGTAAATACCTGTGGGGGTTGGGGTGGAGAAAGAAACTGCCAGTCTCTTAGCAGAATTTGCTTGTTTAGAGAGCCCCCAAGGTTCTAGAACATCTGCAGACCCATCCACTCTGGAAATACAGCCACAGCAACAGCTAGAGAGGAGCCAGTCCCATACAGGAAGTGGGAGAAGTGCCTAGAAAAGGGGCAAGTGTTGAGAAGCAGCATTGTTCCCTCAGATCCCTCCCCCACATACAAGGATGCACTGACAAATACCTACGGCTCCTCCTCTCACCACTAATAAGTGTGACAGCTCTACCTAAGACGCTGGCAAACACAGGAGCTTGTCAAGTTGAGGAGACAGAGAAGTATGGTCCAAAAGAGGGGGCAGATCAAGGTGCCAGTGGGAGAACTAAGCAATGAGGAGATAGCCAATCTAATAGACCCAGAGTTCAAAACACTAAATAAAGATGTTCACAGGCTTGATAGATATGCTTGAGTATGGCAAACACAGAAGGGAAGAAATAAAGGCTATGCTAAGTGAAACAAAGGAAAATCCACACAAAACCAATGGTGAAGGGAAGGAAACTGGGGTTCAAATCAATAATTTAGAGTATAAGGAAGAAATAGTCAACCAGTACAGAATGAGTAAACAAGGATTGAAAAAAATGAGGAGAGGCTTAAGAATCTCCAGGATGACTTTAAAATGTCAATATCTGGATCCCAGGGGTTCCAGAAGGAGAAAGAAAGAAGAAAAATTTTAAATTTATGTGAAAAAAATATGAAGAAAAACTTCCCATATTTGGCGAAGAAAATAAACATACATGTCCAGGAAGCACAGAGAGTCCCAAACAACCTAAACCCAAAAAGGACCACAGCAAGACACAACATAATTAAAATGCTAAAGGTTAAAGAAAAAGAGAATCTTAAAAATAGGAAGTGAAGAGAATTACCTAGAAAGGGGTTCCAGTAAGATTATCTGCTGACTTCTCAGAAGAAACTTTTCAGGCAAGAAGGGACAGGCAAGAAGTATTCAAAGTGATGAAAAGCAAGAACCTACAACCAAGATTATTCAATCCAGCAAAGCTATCATTTAGAATGGAGGGCAGATAAAGTGCTTCCCAGACAAGGTTAAGATAAGAACTTCATCATTACATCAACAAGCCATTACTATATGAAATGTTAAAGGGACTTATTTAAGAAAAAGAAGATCAAAACTACAAACATTAAAGTGGCAAAAAAAATTCACAGCTATCAACAACAGAATCTTAAAAATAAAAACAAAAACAAACTAAGCAAACAACCAGAACAGGAATAGAATCATAGGTATGGGGATCATTTGAAGGGTTGTCAGCTGGGAGGGGGAAGGGGAAGAAATGGTTCAGGGATTAAGAAGCATGATTGGTAGGTACAAAATAGACAGGAGGAAGTTAAGAATAATATAGGAAAGGATGAAGCCAAAGAACTTAAATGCATGACCCATGGACATGAACTAAGGGGGTGGGATTACTGGAGGGAAGTCGGGTACTGGGTGGAGCTGAGTAAAGGGAAAAGTGTAACAGCATAATCTATAAAATACACACAAAAAATAATTTAAAATGAAAAATAATTATACCATAAAAAATAAAGTAAACCAGATCTGGCTGTATATTAGGGGCCCAATTCCCACTCTCCTACACCCTTCTCCCACCACACAGGAGGGGTCCCAAATTGTTCTCACTGCCTTAAATTAGTATGGCCCTAAACTGCAACTTGCAATCTTCCCTCTAACACTGAACAGGAGCCCTCAGGCTAATAATACACCTTCTGCCTTTCGTTGCTGAGAATACCTTTAATGAGGCTAAAACTGAACCCTAACCCAACTTGCTTGGGTACTGACTCCTTGCCCAGTCTTTTCTAGCCCACTCCTGGGAACATGGCACATTCTACCTTTAACCTCACCTGCTGCCTAACTCCCTACCTCACCTTCCACTCACTAGAAGTAGGCCTTAGAATTAGGACCCTGCTCATTAGCCCTCCCTGCCTCACCTCAACCACCCCCATGGATACTGAATTGACCCCACGGATACTGTCACAGCCTGGCTTATACCGAAGGTCACTATGCCCACTAATATTCTGTCATCCTAAATGCCACTTATCTCTTAATCCCTCTAACTCTAGCCTACACCCTCTAGCTGACCCCTGCTCTGCTGACAATAGCCTGCTTATTTCACAGCTGAAGCACTAGAGGTTAATTGTTACCTTGTTTTAACCCCACAACAATCCTTGAATTGTCCAGTTTCACAGATGAGAAAACTGAGCCCATGAATATTAAGTGATTTGTCCAATATCATGTGACTAATTTCCAGAAAACTTGGGCTCCCATGACCTCTAGTTTGGGGCCCACTCAGCTTCCTGCCTCACAGATCTAAAGCTCAAGAAAGTTCCCTAATTTCATTTTGGATGTAAACCCAATTTTAAAGTCTTGGTAGGTATCACTCTTCCTGACTCCCAGGCATTTGGCATTGGTTGGTATGTTTCCAGAAATACTTTTCTGAATGGAGGGAAAAAATGGGGAACATAGTTCTGTTTGACTAGAAAGCATGTAATTTCAAGGACTCTGCACATTGTTTAAGCTACCCAGTAGTCAGAGGTTATTGCCAGGTATGGTGACCATAGGGGAGGTCAAGGGCATCCACCCTACTCATAGCTCTACCCAGTGTTTTTGATAATTATTTTTAACATATTATAATGCAATTTTTGCCAAATGACCCATCTCATTAAATCCACCAAATATCTTTCCTATCCAAATCTTTAAATAGAAATAGTAGTTATTACTATTGGCAAAAGTGTACCGATTGACCATCATGTACAATGCATATATGATCTCAAGTTCTTTTTTTTTAATTACTTATTTTCTCCATCACCATTTATTCCCTTTATACCCTCTTCCACCTCCATCCAACTCTAACTCCCCCACAATCACCACAGTGTTGTCCATGTCCATGAGTCATCTATCTATATAGATATAAATATATAATTTTTGCTCTTTCCCTCAACCTTCCTGATCTCAAGTGTTTCAAGTAACCCTTAGATTTGTATTATTACCCTTCTTTTATCGGAGAAACAAAATCTTGGAAAAGCTGAAAACTTGGACCAGGGCACCCAGCTGCTAATCAAGGGACATATATATGAACGTACTGAATCCAAACCCCTGCCTTTAACCACCATGCTATACTGCCTCTCACAAGGTCATCAAAGAAGCAAGTTGCCTTATTTTTCTCTCTTATGCCAAAATTCTACAAAGAAAGTCATCCAGGCCCAATTCTCCTGTCACACTTGGACTGCTCAGTTATTTGCTTGCAAGCAGCCAAACTGCCTGTTTGAGTTGACTTGATCACTAGGGTCATCTCTTTCTGGTCTCCTATCACAGTCAGGGCAGAACAACTTAGGTGGTGACCAGCCATGGCAACCCTTAATTGACCCAGAACAATGCAGATGGAAGCAACATAATGAAAGGAAAGCATGTTTTCCAAGAACTGTGATATCTCCTCCATGGGTCTGCGTCCCTTCTCTAACCTGTTTTGGGGAGAGATGAGCATAGGTGAATTAATATGCAGGACACATAAAATTACATTTTTCACACACTGTGCATAGAGCACAGATCATGTAGTAATATGTTTTTATACATTTCCGAGTGGTAGAATTCAGGAAACAGCTATATGGATTTAGGTATGGAACGGCAAGATCATAAATAATAAAAGTAAATGGGCTTGTAATAAAACACCCTACCTGCATATGTATTTCAAAACAAATCGCCCACTCCCACCATAATGCATCGGCAATGAATGCCCACATACAACGAGTTAACTTACAAGCGTGTTCCAGAGCTCTGGGCACAAAGTGCCATTTCCAGGGCCCCTGAGGCAATCTTAATCATCTTAATGAAACCCTCATTAGGTCATGTGTCCATTCCTCCACCTAGGAAAGACCAGAGCCTATGCAGAACTCCTCCTAAAGAACTTTTTTTTTAAGATTTTATTTATTATTTTTAGAGAGAGGGGTAGGAAGAGAGGCAGAGAAGGAGAGAGACATCAATATATTGTTGCCTTTCACCTGCCTCCAGCTACAGAGCTGGCTGGAGATCTGGCTTGCAACCTGGTTATGTGCCCTGGCTGGGAATCGAACCAGCAACCTTTCGGTTTCCAGGCCGGCACCTTATCTACTGTGCCACCAGCCATAGCTGAATTTTTAAATAACAAAATACTACGGGATCCTGGCATCCTCCAAGGAAGGAGTTTTCTGAGTTTTCCTATCAGAGTGAAAAAGGAAATCTATTTTATTCTATTAGGTTTATGGTTTCTTGTACTAGTTTGGCAGGGGTCTTTGCCCCATCCAGCATCTCTGTTCTGCCTTGAGCCCTGGGAGGTCACCATGTCAATTATCACAGGAACTCCCAAGACAATGCCGTCCTGGTCCCGGGTCTGGGGGCAGGGGGGCGATGAACCCTGGGACTCCATCTGAAGTGGGTAATGGTCCTGGCTGATTCAGGAAGGATAGAGGTCAACCAATGTCCATTTTCTAGAGAAGGGTTTGATAGGCATCCCAAATTCCACCCCACTCCATCTCCATGTTCTTGTGGCCACCTCAGGGGAGGTCATGCAATAGCCCTCAGTCCTCCATCAGGGCTGACAGTCCAAACTCAGCCTCCTTGTCTGCTCCATTGGCAGTGAATTCCATTCTGAGTGCCAAGAAAGTGGTACTTTAGCTGAGGTGGGTCAAGCGGAAAGGAAAAGGTACATAACTGCAGCTGCATGGAGTCATGACGTCAGGGCTGGAAACCGAAAAAGGCATGGGATGGAGAAAGAGGAGGGGTGTTTGTTTGGAAACCCTCTCACATGGTCCAAATTAAACAGGCTGTTTTTTCAAGTCCACTTTCCATCTCTACCCCCTCTTTTTACTGATTCTTACCTCTCCTTCAACTCAAGGTCTCATTTCTCTCAGAGGCTAAGGAATTCTTCCTGATCCTCTAATTTCTTCTAAATTTTCCTGATCCTGATCCTGAAAGTTATTGTCAGTGGTCCCATTTTAAAATACCAAGAACATCCCCAGCTGGTAGCACAGTGGATAAGGTGCCGACCTGTAAGCCCAAAGGTCACTGGTTCAATTCCCCAGCCAGGACACATAACCAGGTTGCAAGCCAGGTCTCCAGCCAGGTCCATGGCTGGAGGCAGGTGAAAGGCAACCATGCACTGGTGTTTCTCTCCCTCTCTGCCTCTATCCCTTCCTCTCTCTGAAAATAATAAATAAACTCTTTTTTAAAAAATACCAAGAACAGATTAAGGCCCACATCATCCAGTTAAGTCTTTCCTGAAAACTGTAACCACCTCTGATTTCTCTCCTTCCTCACTAGCCTTTTAACTTGCTCACTGGATCATTCATTTGACCACCTGAACCTCTAATTAGCCCAACAGAGACTATAGCTCTTCTTAACTAGTCTCAGATTATTTCATGTAAGTATCTTATCTTTCCAGGAAAACTATAATCTTCCTGGAGCCTAGGACTGGGCCATATAGGCCTTTTATATGTGATACTATGTACCCTCATGGTTCTCAATACATGGAAAGTGGTTAAATATATGGAGCTGCATGAGCTAAAGAGAATTAAAGGAAGAAAAGAATTAAAGGAGAACTAAAGCAAAACATAAAGCCACTAGGCACTTATCAGGACAGTGGTTAGTGGCTTCCAACTCCTGGTGAGTAATGGCTCAGATGGGTGCAACGAATGTGCCAGAATGAAACCTACATAGGCCACTATCTGTTAGGGAAAAAAAGCTGACAAAGTGCTCCAAGGCTGGATTGAGCAAACTGCACATGGAGAGAGGAAAAGGAAGGAAATCCATACTTCATTTGGACTAAGACTCAACACCAATCCATAGGCCAACCCAGGCCACCAAAATGGTAAACTTCCCTAGGACAGGTGCCCAGTTTTGGGGACTTATTGTTCATCAGTCCATTTTTGCCCTGTTTTACATCCCCATGACCATACAATTTCCAAGCAACATGTGAATTTACCTCAACCACTGCCTATTTTGAAACAGAAAGTAGTTCTTCAATGTGCCTAATCAGACAAGGTAAGTGAGAGGTAGCACTGGGCGTTTAACTTCCAGCTCTAGGAGGTCAGATCTACTCCCTGGAATTGGAACTCCCCTTGTTGTCTTACACTAGCACATGTGAACTCTAAGAGGACATTTTTCATGATGGTCTCCCTTGCAGGTACTAACAAGGATAAATTTTCTAGCCCCTTTGGGAATGAGAGAAATCAGCAACCTGACAGAAGATAGAGCTGACCAGGGTGGTCAGCATGGAGTTCACTATGGACTTTCTGTAGTGTCTGTCAGAGTTGGGAGCAACTTCAGAGAACATCTGCTCAAATGCTGGCTTTACAGGCCAGCAGCCCAAATCCCCAGGAGATTTCACAACCTCCCAAAGGACACACAACTTGATGACCGTGTTCCTAGAGCAGAGGTTTGTCTCCCAATTCCCAGTCCCCTGTTCCCAGTACACCAAGAAGACAAAACTGTAAAGAATTTAAAAACGAGGTACAAATCCTGTGGTTCAGCTTCATGGGTAAAAGTGTTTTTTAAT
Organism: Noctilio leporinus; assembly: GCA_004026585.1. Taxonomy (NCBI): domain Eukaryota; kingdom Metazoa; phylum Chordata; class Mammalia; order Chiroptera; family Noctilionidae; genus Noctilio; species Noctilio leporinus. Next base: position 533,398 of record PVIW01000339.1, on the reverse strand, counting down.
GTTGATGGAGAAGGAGGACAATATCCTAGAGTTGGTTGAGAAGCTCATAGTTGCCAGTATGTTAGTTTGCTAGGTCTGCTATAGCAAGGTATCATTAAGACTAGGTGGCTTAAACAACAGAAATTTATTTATTTGTTCTCACAGTTCTGGGACCTAGAAGTCTGAAATTAAGGTGTCAGCAGAGTTGGTTTCTTCTGAGGCCTCTCTCCTTGGCTTGTAGATGTCGGTTGTCTCTCTGGATCTTCACATGGTCTTCCCTTTGTGTCTGTATCCTAATCGCCTCTGCTCATAAGGACCCCAATCATATTACATTAGGACTCCAGCCCTGAAGTTGATCAGGCTGCTGCCAACCCAGCCAGCCTACACTAAGCAGGCAAGCCAGGGGCGGGGCTGTACCTCCCTCCTCTGGCTTCACACTTTCTTCATATTTGTTCCACATCTGCAGCAGCTTCCTGCAGACAAATCTGTTAATACCTGCCTATGTTTGGAAGACTACCAAAACAAAGAGCAACACATATCCAAATTGGTAGGAAATGCTGGTTTTTGGTTTTGTTTTGTTTGGTTTTTTTTTAAGATTTTATTTATTATTTCCAGAGAGAGAGAAAGGGATAGAGGCAGAGAAGGAGAGAAATATCAATGCATGTTTGGCTCTCACCTGCCTCCAGCCATAGACCTGGCTAGAGACCTGGCTTGCAACCTGGTTATGTGTCCTGACTGGGGAATAGAACCAGCAGCCTTTGGGTTTGCAGGCCAGCACCAGAAATGCTGTTTTAAGTCTTGAAAACAGGTAACCTTCTGATTCTAAAAGAAATTGGCCATAAAGATAACATAGAAATTACATCACTCAGGGCAAAGTATCTGTTGATTTTTTTTAAATAAAGTACTTGTAGGAGCTGTATTATGAATTATACGCCTCATAGGGGAGGAACTGATAAGAATACAAAACACAAACTGAGCAAAATCAAAACAATATTAATAAAAATCAATGCATCCCCTTTTAACAAGGAACCTGGGAGTAAGGCAGGTTTGCCTAGTGTCTACTGGACAACAAAGTTCAAGGTAACATCAGAAATATTTCTCTAGGGAGTGGGGAGGAAGAGGCAAAGAAGGGGAGCAGTTTAGTCAAGGAACTAGCAGGGATGACCCATGGGCATGGACAACAAGTGGGGTTGACTTAGATGGGGGGGTGGGGGTGAATGTAATACAACAACAATAAAATTAAATTAAAAATAAATATTTCTCTAACCTTGCCTGGACTCACTGACCATTTGCAAATGAGGCTTGTCTACCTAAAAAATATGCAGGTCTCTATGAATAAGATGAAACTTTGGTTACTTGCTGTACCTAAGATCAAATAGAACTTTGGCTCACTTTTGTCAGAAGATAACACCAGACTCAAAGCAAAATGCCAAAACCCATCTTGCATTGACAGTAATTTCCTTAACAAATTCAGTGTGGCAGACCAGTCACACAAGATCTGCTCACACGAGTTAAGGTGCCTTCACAGCTCAGAGCCTAAATGCTCCTTAGCTTCCTGTTGATGATTCAGCATTAGCCAGGCCCCAAAGCTTTTTACAGGCTTGGCACCAAGCACTACTTCAATGGAAAGCATACGTTCAGGGCACAGCAAATGGCTCCCCATGGCTGGCACCTCAGGTGTAGAAGGGGAAATTTGCCTCTTGATGTCTGACTACACATGAACTCCAAAGAGGGCCGGTTAGCCCTATGTATGCTATACAATAATTTTAAAATTAGGAAATCCAAAGTCCATATGAGGAAAACAAATGGAATATAAATATAAACATAAAGCATTAATGGAATATACAGAGAGAAATGTTGTGTTCTTATTATGTGAGTACTTAGTACATGCACAACAAAAAAATTGAGTGAATGAATTATCCCAGCTCATTTGTCCCATGCTTGTCCCTATTCTTGATGAGAAGGAGGAGTATCCATGGGGCCTTCATCTCTTTGCCTCTGGGTTCCCAAAGGCTACTCCACAGGCTGCCCAGATAAGAGCAGGAAGTGAATACTCTATTTTGTGAATGAGTTTTTTCTGCTAGAATATTGATGATAATCAATATTCACACTGGTTTAATTTTTAAAGGAAAGGTTAAGGCCCTGGCTGGTGGCTCAGGGGATAGGCACTGGCCTGCGAACCCAAAGGTCATTGGTTCAATTCCCCAGCCAGAGTACATAACCAGGTTGCAAGCCAGGTCTCCAGCCAGGTCTGTAGCTGGAGGCAGGTAAAAGGCAATCATACATTGATGTTTGTCTCCCTTTCATCCTCCCACCTTGCCCTTTTCTCTAAAAATGATGAATAAAATCTTTTAAAATAAATAAGAAAAAGTTAGCTCTCCCCCTCCTCCATAATCAAAATGAAACTTGATGCCAGAATAAAGAAAATCAAAAATGCTCTACTATGTCATGCAATTAGACATCCTTGTGACACTGGTGGCTTTCAGAGCAACAGAACGCTAATTGCTCCACAAAAATAGAACAAGATAGATAAGCACTAGTTTTTGGTAATGTTACAGTAGGGTTGTTTTTTATTTTTTCATTCATTTAAGAAAGGCTGCCCACCAGCCAAATTCTCAAGTTATTCGAATCAGATAAAAGATCCAGCCCTGACACATAATAGCCGTAGGGAATGAGCAGGGCTGGGGAGGTTTAAATGTAACCTCCACAGCCTGGATGAGGGTGGGAAGTCCCAATGCTGAACAGGGACTGGCCAGCAGCAGGTGAGGAGAATATTCTCCCAGGGCAGCACTTCCTGTGCACCCGGCCCAAGCCCTCAGGGCATGCAGAAGGAGATTGCACAACCCATGCCCCACCCTTGTGGAAATGGCGCTCCTTCTGGAAAGAAGAGGCTAATTCCTATGGAACTATCAGAAAACAATCTGGGTCACCTGTGAAGGACTAGGTAGTGTCTCCAACTACACAGGCCAGAAAGGCAGAAAAGGCAAGGATGAGTTGCCCTGGTTTGGCCAGAGGAAGTTCTTGAAGGAGTAAAACACAAGCTAGGCACTTGGGGACAGATGAGAAAGAGCATCTGAAATTCGAGGAAGGGGGACAAAGGAAGAGATTTTTTTTAATAAAATGGAGTCACATCTAAAGAGTTGGTGGGAGTTTTTCTATGAGATGGGTTATTAAATACGTAATGTTGAGATACCACCTCACACTGGTCAGAATGCCCATCATTAACAAAACTTCAAATGATGAGTGCTGGCAAGGATGTAGACGAAGGGGAACCCTGGTGCACTGTTGGTGGGAATGCAGGCTGGTGCAGCCACTGTGGAAAACAGTATGAAATTTCCTCAGAAAAACTAAAACTGGAACTACCTTTTGATCCAGCCATTCCACTGCTAGGATTCTACCCTAAGAATCCTGAAACACCGATTCAGAAGAACCTATGCACCCCTATGTTCATAGCAGTGCTATTTGTAGTAGCCAAGTGCTGGAAACAGCCTAAGTGCCCATCAATAAATGAATGGATCAAAAATTGTGGTACATTTACACAATGGAGTACTATGCAGCAGAAAGAAAAAAAGAACTCCTACTTTTCATGACAGCATGGATGGAACTGGAAAGTATTATGCTAAGTGAAATAAGCCAGGTAGCAAAAAACAAATACCATATGACCTCACTTACTACAGGAACCTAATGAACAAACAAATAAGCAAAATAGAACCAGAGGCATGGAAACAAGAGTCAGACTGACAGTGACCAGAGAAGAGAGGGGAGAAGGGGGATAAGGAGGGAAAGAAGGGGAAAGGTCTAGTCAAGGAACAGGTATAAATGACTCATGGACATGGACACGAAGCAGGGATTGGCTGGGGAGGAGGAGGGTAGTGGAAAACAATGGGGGGGTGGGAATTGGGACAACTATAACTGAGCAACAGGGATGGATGTAATACAACAATAAAATTAAATTAAAAATTAAAATTAAAAAATTGAACAACAATCAAAAAAAGAAAAGTGTTTTGCAGATATGAAAGAGTGAAACAAAAAATGAAAAAGCACTAAAAGGCATCAAAATCAACAGTTCAAAAACTGTTCAGAACAGTGGGAAAAGGTCTTGAGAGATGTATTGCATCAAATGAAGAGCACTTTGAAGGTGACTGAAGTTTAAACATGTAAGAATACATATTGTTTTATAAAATTTTTTAAAAGTATAGAAACTGCATGAAGATATCTCTCCCCCTCCCCCTCACACACACACACACACACACACCTCCCTCCTGTTGATGTGCATTTTTGTCTGGTTATGAAACCAGAGGGTAACAGCAATCAGCACTTTCAGGAGAGTAAAGGCAAATCTCTAAGGTGGCTCAGAATAATATTAAAAGTATCATGAGTAAATAAGGGTGACTCTCCACAATCCTTCATGGGCAGGTAAATCAGGTAGACAGGGTTGTGATTCATTCTTCCTCACACTAGAAACCAGGCTCCCTGGCAGGGTAGGACGTAGCCCCTGACTTTCCCAGAACTGTTGACCAAGACATTCTGGCAGGTTTGATGAGCTTGCTCAGCCCATCTTTCCTGAGGACTGCTGCGGCTTACTGTGAAGGGTGCAGCTCAGGAAGGGAGTGCCTCATCAAGTTCGGGAAATTTGAGAATGAGGCATCAAAGCCAGGATTCACTACACCCTTCACCCACCTTCCACAGAACTTCTTTCCCTAAATGTCTCATAGGTTCAAAATGTAGGTCCCAGAGGCTGGCCATGGGCCTGATACATCCCCTCCTTGTCTCACAGACAAGGGTAGAAATCTTGAGTTGAGTGATCTGCCTAAGGTCGAAGAGCTAATGCTTATCAGACTGGAGCCCAGGCTTCTGCCTGAGTATTGATTCCCTCAACTATGTCTGGTAGTAGGAGCAAGAGTCAGCAAACTTGTCTGCAAAGGACCAGAACATAAATATGTTAGGCTTTTCCTCTGTTATAACTGCTCAGCTCTGCCTTTAGAACATCAAAGAAGCCATAGATAATTTGTAGATGAATGGTTGTGGCTCTGTTCCAATAGAACTTGACTTATAATAACAGGAAGTTGGCAGGATTTGGCCCAGCATCCATACTTTGGATACTCTGAACAAAAGTACCTATCATTTATTGATCTCTTACAATATTCCAGAGCCTGCACCAAGCACTTTGCAAGTACCCTCTCATTTAATTTTCAACAGTCCTAAAAAATTAATATTATCCCCACAGTTCCACCAATGTGAAAGTTGATGCTCAAAATGTTAGATAGCTGTGGCCCAAAGTCTGGAAACTGTAAATGGCAGTTTCTAGGTCTTAGAATTTCAACTCTGAAGTCTTAACTAACCAACAATAGGTCATTGTACTCCCCAGATGCATGAAAACGTTTGGCTCTGGGTGTTGAATGAAACTCCTTCAAAGACCTACGCCTGTTTAGGGCATAATGAAAAGGTGAGCAATCATTCCAGTTTGCCTGGGACTAAGGGTCTTCCTAGGATGGAAGACTTACCGTGTTACAACTAAGGTGGTCTCAAGCAAACCAGTGTGTTTAGTCACCTGACCAAGAGACATTTTGGTGGCATATTTGGGTCCTGTTAAATTGAACAAAATAGACACCTGTGGCTACCTAAGGCAGAATCTGAACAGAAGCTCCTTGCCCTGAGTAGAGCAGAGCTCCACAGAAGAAAGTCACCTGACAGGCCTAGAGAGGAGAGTTGCTGGGAAGAGAAGGATGACAAGGATGGGTAATTTCTCTCAAGTGGAAGTTGATTTTATGTTTTCTGGTAGGCCGCAGACCTTCTGTTTCTCTGTTTCTCCCCTCCTCAGCTCCCTCAGTCCTCCGGGGTCCTCTGAGGGGTTCTGCTGGGGCATCTACCCACTGCTATTAGCACACTAGCCAAATAGGGAAGGAGAACTCACTGGGAAATTGGTCATGCTGAAAAGCCACGTGGGGATTTGGCATGTACCTGAAACACTTTTCAAGATGTCCCAATCCAGTTCTGCTTTCTCTGGGAATTTGTTTCCCCTCACCCTCCCCTTACTCCTCCTATCCTATGCTCCCCTATCACTCTGTATATCCCTCCCATAGACTAGATTATTCTCATGAGCATATAATTACTAGTTTGGCTTGTTAATTTCCCTGGCTAGGCTTTGAGCTCAATGATGCCCACTCCACTGAGTGTTTAGAAGAGTATGTCCAAAGAAAAAGTACTCAATAGTGTTCATTCAAAAAGATATTCAAAAGGAGAAGAGCATTCCCATTAGACTTTTAAGACAAAGTGAATGCTCCATGTGTTTTGTCTTGTTTTGATAAATGAATGTATGTGTGATCACAGAGTATCGTATTAAGCACATAATGAGTATACTTTTGAGCTTCTCTCCAGAGGTTAGTCCAGTACATTTTGGTCATTCAAGGTTTTTAAAACATCATTCCTCAGGACAATTGGATAAGAAAAAGAAATAAATGGCATTGAGATTGGAAAAAAAGAAGTAAAACTATCTCTGTTTGCAGATAACTTGATCTTGTATACAGAAATTTTGAAGATACCCACTAAAAAAACTATTAGAGTTAAAAACTAGCTCAGCAAGGTTGGAGCTTACAAGATCAATATACAAAAATTAATTGTATTTTTATACACTTGCAATAATCTAAAACTTAATTTAAAAACAATCCCATTCATAATAACATCAAAAACAATAAATTACTTGGAAATAAACTTAACAAAAGAAGTACAAAACTTTGAAAACTACAAAACACTGTTGAAAGAAATTAAAGAATATCTAAGTAAGTGGGAATACATCCCATGTTCATTTATTGATAGGTTTAATACTGGTAAGATAGAAAACTCCCCAAACTGACCTACAGATTCAACAAAACCTATCAGAACCCTAAGTAGGATCTTTGTAAAAATTAACAAGATGACTACAAAATTCATATTGAGTTTCCAGGAACCAGAATAGCCAAAACAATCCTGAAAAAGAACAAAGTAGGAAAACTCACTTTGTTTAGTGAGTTTTGGAAACTGAATTTGAAAGTTTCTATTTCAAAATTTACTACAAAGCAACAGTAACCAAGACAGGGTGATATTGCTACCAGGACAGACATATAAATCAATGGAATAAAATTAAGAATTCAGAAATAAACTCCTACATATGTGGTGAACTGATTTCCACAAGGATGCCAAGACCATTTGATGAGGAAAAGAACTGTCTTTTCAACAAATGTGCTGGATAGCCACATGCAAACAGATGAAGTAGAACCCTTTCCCCATACCAGATACTGTGGGGGACCCCCGACCCCCAGAGATTCCCCAGTGCTGCAGATGAAATGAACCAGTGCTGCAGATGAAATGAACCTTCCCAGGCAGCTTGTGTTAGGGGAGAGAAGGTTGACCAATGTCTGTTTGACAAAGGCCTCAATGGCCCCCCTCAAAGGTTTTTATTGATTACACAAAGTTGGAGATATACTACACACCACAAATCATTACCACAGAAGAGTATTCAAAAGAAAGGGAGTTATTAAGTTTAGATAACAATAGAAGGAATGTGGCCATCTGCTTCAAGCTATGGACTGTTAGACAAGGTGACTCCAAGAACTCCAGGTGGCCCATAGAATACTAGGGAGGGTGAGATTACACGTGGGTTAAGGTTTAACATCTACTGGAGGCACAATACAAAAGTCAAGGAAGTTTAGGTCACAGGGCAGACATCAAAGGATATAGAAATATCCCCAAGACTACATTCATACATACATTCATCCAAAGGGGCCCCTTTGGAGCATCAGAGCCCGTGTGCACCCGGCTGTCAGGTCTTATAGGCTTAGCCTGGCCTGCATGGGGCTCCATGCCCTGACACCATCCTAGGGGGATCCAACAAGATACAAAAATAATGCAATTGGTTATTAAGAAAATACAAATCAAAAATCACAATGAAATATCACTTAATACCCACAAGGGTGGCTATAAAAAAATATTTTTTAATGGAGAAGAACAAGTGTTGGTGATGATATAGATAAAATAGAGTTCTCATGCATTGCTGATGGGGATGTCAAATGATACAGCTGCTGTGGAAAACAACTCAAAGACTCCTCAAAAAGATAAACATATGCTAGTTCGATTCACTGTTAGGGCACATAACCAGGTTGCAAGCCAGGTCTCCAGCCAGGCCTTTAGCTGGAGGCAGGTGAAAGACAATCATACATTGATGTTTCTCTCCCTTTCTTCCTCCCTCCCTGTCCTTCTCTCTAGAGACAATGAATAAAAAATCTTTAAAAAAAGATAAACATGGAATTACCATATAGGCCAGAAATTCCGTCCCTGAATGGATGCTGAGGAGAACTAAAACAAATGTCCATTTAAAAACCTGTACATAAATGTTTATAGCAACATTATTCATAATAACCAAGATGTAGAAACAACCCAATTGTCCACAAATCGATGAATGAATAAACAAAAAGCAGCATATACATAAAATGGAATATTATTCAACCATAAAAAATAACAAAATACGGATACATGCTACAACACATTCAAGGAGGAACCTTGAAAACATGCTAAATGAAAGAAGCCAATCTTAAAAGACCATACATCACATGATTCCATTTATGTGAAAATCCAGAACAGGGGACTATATAGAGGCAGAAATTATATTAATGGTTGTTTAGAGCTAGGGTGGGATGGGGAAAGAGGATGATTGCTAAGGAACATAGGGCTTCTTTTTGAGCTGATAAAATGTCCTAAAATTGACCATGGTAATGGTTATACAACTCTGTATGTACACTGAAGACTAGTGAATTTGTACACTTTCGATGTGTAATTGTATGGTATGTGAATTACACATTAATAAAGCTATTTAAAAAAATAAAAGACTCCAATCCTCCTGCATACTTCCACACACCCACACAAAGCCATACTGTCTCCAGGTCTACACCTTTAAACAATTGGATCAGCTCATTCCCTGATTTTTGAGACTTCTGGGACCTTTTGACAGTTTGAGGTAATTGGTCATTTACATGCAAGGGCAAAATAATATTTGGATAATTACTAAAACCAACGCCCTCAGTCACAGGAGTTTGGAGTTTTGAAAAACACACCAACCAACCCCATAACAAGGTTTCCATGAAAGGAGACCTCGGTTCCTGATAACTGTCAAGTACATTCCAAAACACTCCACCCTTTTCTAGCTCCTCCTTTTCCATTTTCCATTCTGGCAAATTTCCCTCCCTCCCACTTGCCCCTCACCCAACAAACCGTTGACTCAGAGGAAAGGCAGGGACATTCCTTCCATCCCCTATCCAACCAAGCTCAACTGCCTCCAGCCCCTCCACAACACACACACACACACACACACACACACACACATACTAAAGGCCAATCTCTGATCTGAGTTAAAAGCTTTGTGTTGTGTGTGTTAACAAGCTGAGATTCTTTTTTGCCTTTTTGCCTTTTTCCTCCAGCTCAGATTACCTGGTTTCCAAGTGGGCCAGTTCTGGGAGAAACTCTTCCAATCAATGCCTTCAGTTGAAATCTAAATGCCCATGCCCCTTACTGCAGAGAAATAAGAAACAGACCAGAAGAAAAACATGTTACAACACAGTTATTGCATTATTTCTTTATAACCAAGGTCTCCGGGTAGGGATGAAAGGTTTTCGTGTTTAATGAATAAATGCCTTGTAGTCCTCTTTGGCTTTTCTTGAAAGAATTCTGAACACACTATAAATGTTCTCTCAGTTCCCCAGATGCCACCTTCTCCTCAAGAAGGGAGTTGGGGGTGTGAAGCCCATTTCACAGATCCAGAAATGAAGGCAGCAAATAACCTGATAACTTTTCTGAGCCCGAAACAATTTCTTAAGTTATGATGTTGTTCACCATCCAATTTATTTCCCATGCTTCTTTGACTGTTTCTTCCAGACTCTCACTTCTTGCTTTCCCAGGCTAAACTCCACCTCCCCATTCAAACCCTTTTCTTCCATGATTGACTGCAAAAACTCCATCCATACTGATACTGCTTTTCTGGACCATACAAAAAGGAAGTCACTAATTATGTTAGATCATACTCTGTAGTTGTTTTCAGGTAAATAGAGTGCCCTAGCAGACTGGTTCTCTGCCAGAGATGAAATTCATGGAGATTTTGTTCATTTATTTGTTTGTTTTCTTTTCTGTGGAGGAAGAATTACCTGCTTCTTCAAGGCATGGGCCATGACATGAGGTTTATATGAAAGAAATATATAAAATTTTTAAGATATGATCAAAGAGAACACCCATTGCACTAAAACTAAATTGAACTGAAACCCAAATCAATGCAAGTCAAAAGGAATAATCAATATAGAGTGTTGAGATAATTTGTTAAATAAATTAATTTAGATCCTTACCTTATACATATACCAAAACTGATTCCAGAGTGATTAAAAAACTAACTGGAAAAAGGCAAATTATACCTTGTGTGGTGGTTTATTTTATGTGTCCACTTGACTGTGCCATGGTGGTCAATCATTATTTGGCCAAACATGATTATTGATGTTTCTGTATATTTTTTTGGATGAGATTAACATTTGCAGTACACTAAGTAAACCAGATTGTCCTCCATACCGTGGATGGGCCTCATCCAATCTGTTGAAAGATCTTTCTTTCCAGAGCAAAAGGAATTCTCCTGCCTGATGAATCTTTGGACTAGAACACTGTCTCCTCCCGGTTCTACAGCAGCCTGCTGGTCTTCAGATTCAAATTGAAGTCCTGTGTGTGAAGATTTTTGACATACCAACCTCCATAAGCATGTGAGTGAATTCCTTATAATAAGTAAGTAAATAAGTAATTTATATAGTCTAGACATTTCTTTATATCCTATTGCTCCTATTTCTCAGAGAATCCTAATACACCTGGGGGGAAAATGTAAAAAAGAATTATAAATCTTGGATTTAGAAAGGACTTTCTAGCCCTAAAAGTGATGGTAGGAGGAAACTTAGGGCAGCAATTCTCAAGCCTCACCCAATCTGTGCCTCTAAATTATCTGGGGCTCTGGCCCACTCCCAGAGTCCAACTGAATTACTCTGGGACAATGCTATGGCACTGTTTTGTTTTGTTTTTTGAAAGCTTCCCAGTGATACTAATAGGCAGGCAGGTTAGCAACCACTGCCTTAAGGAGGAAGGCTAACATATATGTGATGACATAATGTAATGCCCAGAAAACTTCCAGGTTTAAGTTAATGGACTAAAAACATTTCTTCCTCCTTTTCCCCTAATCACCTTAAAATAATAATAAAAAGTAAAAAACACAAATACAAACTGCATTTTTGATGAAATTAAAAGCCATCTGGAATTCATACTAGAGCAGGTAGAAGAAGATACTTGATTAGACAGAGGAGGAAAGTTAAGTATTTGAAGAAAGAGAACAATGAGAAGCAAGGTTCTTTCTAAGCAGAACTCCAAAACACTCCGAAACTGGAGGCACCTGGAATCTCAGATGGAGAACCCAGACGTGGAGCTGAAACAGACAGATGTTTGAAAGTCCAAAAATGGCCTCTTCCTTGGGCCAGCAAACTGATGATGGGTGGCCCTTCCCCAACCTCCAGGAAGTGTAGCCTCTAGAAAAAAAAATTAACCAGGTAACTCCAAACTCCAGGCATCCCCAGGAAGATGCAGTTGAAATACAGACATCCAAATCAGAGGGTTAAATGGGAGTCTGCCTTTTGAACCATTGTGACAACCTTGGCCCCTTTCCTTTGGCCCAGCTACCAGAGTGCCAAGAGCCTGGCTTAGAACCCCAGGTAGGGGGCTGATTGCTTGACAAAGGTGTGAAAGCATGTGCTCTTTGATAGAAATGCCATTCAAGAGTTAAGACATGAGTCTGTACAACTTCCCCCATGATGCTTCACGTACAGTGGGAGCTCCTCTCCTTGCAGTGAGATTAGACGAGGGTGCCTCCCCTGATTGGAGGCTTCGAGCTATTTCAACTCCATCTGAACAAACTTACGGAGGAGTAGGTTTATCTGTTAGGGCAACTGTCAATGCAGACACAGTGGCCTTCATGGAAGAAAGGAAAATGAGGCATCAAATGGCTCACCTGGATCTTAGGATGAAATACTTAAAGCCTCAAAGCTTGTTCATGATCTGACCCTTCAGCCCCATTCAAACATTTGAGACCTTCACAGGCTCCAACACCAGCCAGGCTGAAACCCTGTCAGCTCCTTCTACATACCAAATCTCTGGTCTTCACATCCATCCTGCCATTCTCTGTCCCCTGGAACTATCTCTCCACTTGTACCTACTAGTTCAAAATGGCCTAGAAGCAAAGAGGAACTGTTATTTCTATGGCAGAATGTAGAGAAAGTTGAAGCACTGCTTCTTAGAAAATAAAACTGCATGGCTCTTCTACACACCTTTCTGGTCTCGGAGAAAGCTGCTCTGCTTTCTCTGTCTTCAATCCCACACCCCTCAGAATGCCTCCCTGACATATCTCCTAGCAACCTCTCATCCTGCAAAGAGCTCATCCTGCTGCGCTTGAAGTTTCACAGGGGAATTTGTATGGCTGTCTTTGTCCCTGAATTATGAATACCTACGTACTCAAATGTATAGGTAAACCTCCATTTGCTTTACTGCACTTTACAGGCACGTTTTTTACAGATCGAAAGTGTGACAACCCTGTGTAGAGCAAGTCTACTGGCACCATTATTCCAACAGGTTCAGTTAGCATTTTTAGCAATAAAGTATTTTTAATTAAGGCATGTACATTTTTTAGACATAATACTATTGCACTCGACTCACTTTATTGTGATATTCACATTACTGTAGGGTCTGGAACTGAACCCACAATATCTCTGACGGATGTGTATGTAAGGAGATGTAATGTAAAGAAGTGGGAAAAGGCTCAGTGACTCTTCTGACTGGGTCAGACGTAGTGAGCCACCTGAGAGGCTTCTGGGGGCTGCATTAGAAACATTTGTAAAGATCTTGAAAGATCAATTATTTATCCCATTATTCTAGTGGATCCTCAGAAGTACCTCTGAGGATAAGAGTGGCCCCATGGTGGGCAGGGAGGAGGATCTCTGGGTGTCCGGTGGACTGTGGGCCTCACTGCTAAGCCCTTGGATTCTGTGAGACAAAAAGCAACAGGCAGGAAGTGGAGGTTCCAATCACTAAGGAAGTCTATATTTACTCCATGACTAATATTGCTGTCACTTTCTCTTTTTTTACAAATAAGAATTTTAAAAGCTTTTGTGGTAACATACACATAACATAAAATCTACCACTTTAACCATTCATGTAGTACATCCACAGTGTTGTGCAACCATCACTATTACAGGGTTCCAAAACATTTCTATCAACCCATGAGGAAATCATTTCCTTTTGGGAAACAGTCACTTCTCATTCACCCCTCCTCCCAGCCTCTGGATCATTAATCTGTTTCCTGTCTCTGTGAATTTGCCTATTCTGGATTTAAATTTTCTATGGGTGGAATCAGCCTTTTGTGTCTGGATTCTTTCACTCAGCATGTTTTCTAGGTTCATCCATGTTGTAGCATGTGTCCATACTTCATCACTTTTTTTTATCACTAAAGAATATCCTATTTTATGGATATACTGCATTTTGTTTATCCATTCATCATCGCTTTATGGACATTCGGTTTGCTTCCAATAAATATTACTTTTGCGATTAGGAAATATAAAATTTTGGATATTGTTTGTTTTGTTTTATTTGAGTTACCAAACCCCTTCTATCTATAAGGCAGAAAGAGTTTCATATTCTAATTCTTTATTTATCCACCAACCAAAGGCAAATATTTTCCCAATTCTAAGGCTGATGGTTTCTTTTTGTTTCTTGGCTTAGATTTTTTTTAATGTTTCTGAAATGTGAATACACCTTGTAACCTGTTTACTTTTATAGTGATGTTTCTTTTCCCTTTCTGTAAAGCTATTATTATATTTCAGCAATTTGCAACCTTTTTCATCACATGGCACACAAACTAATTACTAAAATTCTACAGGGAGATGAATGTAATACAACAACAATAAAATTAAATTTAAAAGATTCACAGCAAAAAAAGAAAATCTGCAGCACATCAAAAACTATATTATATTTTAGCCATTCTGACAAAAATAGGTTTTATTGTTGTTCATTCACACTGGACAGCTATTGTTGTATTGGCTGTTGTCATTTTTTTATTTGACAATCTAAGGAAAAAGAGATCACTGCCCCTGACTAAATAGTCAGGTATGCATGTTTTAAAAACTGGTTGAAAACACTGCTATATTTCATCCATCTGAAAACACCATCAGTATAGTTTTATGTACTACTAAGATGCAGCATAAATTTATGTACCACTAAGAAAGGAAAAACAATTAAACTATGATACAATGCTTTCCTACTCATAATTTTTATTTAAACTTATTTCAAGAGCTTTTTAAAGACCAATTTAAACATGAATTTTTATGTTATCTTACTCTTGGGTTTACATTAAAAAAAATTAACTGAAATAATTCAGTAAAAATTTCCTAAATTCTCTATAAACATTTGGAATCCAATCTTTCTGAATCACTTCTCAACTCAATCAAAGTCATCTATGTCCATCTTGTTATATACATATTCTTTTCTGTGGCCACGAGAGTGTTGGTGACTTCTTAAAAGAGAGCTTCATTATTTTCCAAGTCACTGTCACCTAGTCTGCAAGCTTTAAAAATGACCTTTCCAGAAGTTAATAGAAGATTTTAAGACAATAACTGAAGATTTGTATTTCTTTCTTTAATGATTTGATAACTGCAAATGAAAGAGTAGATGCTGTCCAGTCACCCATCAGGAATGACAGCCAAGTAAATGTGTGTGTGTGTGTGTGTGTGTGTGTGTGTGTGTGTGTATTTGTATGCACCATGAACATAATTATCACCTGATCAACAACCATCATATGGCATCATCTTTTGTTAGATAGCCCCTCCCAGAGTTGATATATTTTTTATCTTAGAATCAATTAATTGTGACCTTAAATCTACAAGGACTTAGAATCAAATAGCCTACCTGTATGATCTTGCGAAAAGGAATGGTAAGAGTAGAGACAGACAAAGAAACCACTATGTGTTCCATGTGGACCCTTGCCTTGTGGTAATTAGGAGAGTTGTGGACATCAGAGCTTCAGGAAAGACATGTAGAAACCACCATCCAATCTATCCTCACTCTACAGATTAGAATCTACAGGCCCTAGGAAGTTCAGCAACTTGCTGCTTCTTTCTCTAATGAGAAGAAAGCCAGTCCTGCTATAGTACACTTTCATATAAGTACACTGTACAAACACACAGTGCTAACACCTAAGTAATGTTATATTACATCTTGCCAGGAAAAATTATAAAAGACTTTCAAACAACCAAAAAAAAAAGACTGGGTTTTAAGTGTCTTTCATTATCTTTGAGTAACTTGTGGAAACTGATAAAAAAAATGAAAATTCCTTGTACCCACAGAAATACAAATAAATTGCATCCAGTAGAATGCAATTGAGTTTGCAGTATTGCTTTCTGGACAGTTTAGAAACTATTTGTAAATTAATTTCAACACTCCCTATATTCTCTATATGTGCAATTTCTTTAAATCCCTCCCCCATTGAACCAATTGAAACATCTTACTGGTCCCCTCATTTTAATAATTTAATAATTTAAATATTCCAATCAGGGACCATAACCAGGTTCAAGCCAGGACTCCAGCCAGGTCCTTAGCTGGAGGCAGGTGAAAGGCAACCATACATTGATGTTTCTTTCCCTTTCTTCCTCCCTGCCTGCCCTTCTCTCTAAAAATAATGAATAAAATCTTTTTTTAAATAAATAAAACATTAAAAAATAATAATATTTTAAATAAATCTTTGGCATGTGCTCATTTTATATTTGCATGAGACATTTTACCTTTGAAAAATCATCCATACACTATCTTCAAAATAGAATGTCAGTCAGCCAGTAAAAAATGATGTATACCAGGTTCTTTGCTTGAATGACAATAAAACTGCTTTAAAAATAATATCCACTGAAGAAAATGAGGCACAATATTGAAAAATGCATGATTCACCTATGTCAAGAATATAAAGAAAATCAAACGGAAGGAAATAAGACAAAATCTGAATAGGGCTTGCCAGTGCATAGTCCTTAGGTACAAAGAGCATGAGTGGCAAGGTTTTTTTGTTCCTCCTTCTTTATATCCTTCTGCACTTGGCACATCTTTCCAGTAAACATGAATTGCTTTTATAGTCACAAAAAAAGAAGTCTTTGAGGAGGAAAGAATACAATATGATACAATATGGTCTATACTCAAGGCAAGACCCAGAACACTGAGAAACAGGTAAACAGAGGTTAGGAAACAATCCCTGCAAGACAATAAATGACCAAATGCCTCCACAGGGAAGATGGGCTGGCAATTTGCCAGGCTCCTGAAGGGACTCTTGCACTTCATGGATATTTTGGTTGTCTCCTTTACAATGGAAATATGCATGGCTGTGTTTGCTTCTCAGGAAACAACTTCTAGACTAACCATCATAAAATAAATAGAGATTTAAATTTAAATTATATGTATGGCCTGGAAAAAACACCTACCCAGCCTTTAATCTCCACCAAGATGCTCATTAGACAGTTTAGTGAATGCTTATTACCTGTCCCTGTCAGAGATAATACCAGGCCCTTTTTTTTTTTTTTTTTTTTTTTAAAGATTTTATTTTATTATTTTTAGAAAGAGGGGAAGAGAGAGAGGCAGAGAGGGAGAGAGACATCAATGTATGGTTGCTTTTCACCTGCCTCCAGCCACAGACCTGACTGGAGACCTGGCTTGCAACCTAGTTATGTTGCCCTGGCTGGAAATTGAACCTGTGACTTTTGGGTTCACAGGCCGGCACCTTATCCACTGTGCTACCAGCCAGGGCTCGGGCCCTTTTTAACATCGGGGAAACCTACCAGAAGCACATTCCGGAACCTTCCAGAATGACACAAACCAGAGCATTCCAAAACCTTGTGCTTAACAGGGGTCAGTCACTGATACAAAAAGACACACGCTACATAAAGATGAAATTTAATTCTCAAAATAAGGTAATAAAATGAGCTTGCTTGTACCCATTATTGCATCTTCCTTTATAATAAAAGTATATGCATATGTTTGTAGGATGTTTTTCTTAGGCCACAGCTCAGCTCTCTCCTGCTTCCCCACTTCCTCTGGGTCTGATGTGAGGCTGATGAGAGAGAAGCAAGGAGCTTGGTAAACATGCGGGGGGGGGGGGGGGGGGGGGGGGGGGGGGGGGGGGTGCGCGGTTCCAGGTGCTCCCCACGTTGCCGTCCTGGGCACGTCCTTACTCATCCCAAGAGCAGCCACCGTTCAAACCCACAGGTTCACTAACAGGGGCAAGGGGAAAAGGATTGCCTAGTACGCATATTAGTGGATTTTGCTGAGAAAAGAGAGGTGCATCTCTAGAATTAATTATTAAAATGTGTCTAAGAGTTCGGAGAATAGTAATTAAGGAAGTATTTTCCTGACTGTTGAAAAATAACTCAGTTATGCCTATCTACCCCTGCCAGAAGATCGTGCAGTGTATTATGTAGTCTGCAGTGTATTATGCAGCATACAATGTATCATGTAGTGTGTAAGAGAAATTTAAAAGTGAGAGAGAGAGAAAAGAAGGAAAGACAGTGGAAAGGGAACTCTATGGAGTTAAACCCTCCATTTGCCCCAAGTCCTGCCTCTGGGCAAAGAGAGAAATGTCCAATGGAGTCAGTTGTGAACCCTGTCTCTTCGCAGCTCGAGACCTTGCTCAGTGCTGCCGTTCCCCAAATATCTTCCTCCCCAAACTTGATTACTGCACTCCACCCTGAGTCCTTTCCCTCTCTTTGTGAATTAAGTTTTTCTTTGTGAATTTAATTTTATTTAAGGAAGGATTCACTCTAACTGCCTACAAATAAACTAAGACACTTTATGAAGCACTTATCATATGCCAGTTAGATATACTGTATACTAAGATCTGGAGACACACAGTCTCTGACTCTGAGGTTTCTAGCCTAGTGAGAAATCTGCACAAGCAGAGAATTATGATACAAAGTGATAAATTCCATAACTGGGATGTATTAGAGGGCCTAGGGAGTGCAGAGAAAGAAACACATGACTTTGCCTGGCAAAGGCCTTTCTGGAGTTGCAGACAATTAAATTGAATGAAGATGAATGATTTTTCCACAGGGAGAAAAGGAAAAGGATTTTGTAGGACAAGCATATAGCTTGAGCACTCGCACAGAAGAAAAAGACCAATGTTGTGGACACTGCAGTTCCACATGGCTAAAGTGTGAAAGGTAAATGACCAAATAACTAGAGGTGTGGCTGGAAAGGTAGGCAGGGGTCATGGTCAGTGTGAGGGCTAAGAGAGACTTAGCCCAGCAGGCCCACTAACACCCATTACCACATTGCTAACTATACCTTGCCAAGAAGAGTTAACTGAGGACACTAATCAGCCACTGTGACAAGTATTATTTTGATTTATTAAATGTATAAACTTCTATAATTTATCAGGATTTCCAATGTGATAGTTTCATGTGTCAAATTGATTGGTGACAGGGTGTCTAGATTAAACATTATTTCTAGGTGTGTCTAAGAGGGTATTTCTGGATGAGATTAGCAATCAACTTGGTGGACTCTGTAGAGAAGATGGTCCTCCCCAAAGTGCATGTGCATCATCCAACCCTGAATAAAACAAAAGGCAGAGGAAGAAGGAATTTACTCCCTTTTTCCTGCCTCACCAGTTGAGCTAGGACATCTTCTCTGGCCCTCAGTCTGGGATATACACCATGAGCTCCCCTCATTCAGACAAGGTCTGAACTACCCCACTGGTTTTCCTGGGTCATGGGCTTCTCGCGCTCCATAATTGCATATTACATGAGCCAATTCCTCATAAAATACATGAGGAATATAAATATTTATATATTTTTTTGTTGTTTCTCTGAAGAACCCTGACAATATATCCAATTACAAATTGGCCTGTAATTGCCATTAGACCGTGTTTTGGACCCTGAGAATTCTGGACTGAGGTTTTGACAGGGTCAGTAATCTCTTAATGTCTAGTCGGCTAGCCCCATTCTTCTGCTCTGGAGGCTGTTATCCCTGACCTGGGCCCCCAAGCACTGCTGGGGAGAATAACACAGTCATTTGGACTGGTGCCAATACAAAATCAGGCGCTCCATCCCCACTATGCCCTCAGCACCATCTTGCACCTCAGCAGAGATTTCCCTCAAGCCCCCCCTCACGTTGCCTGTTTCTGCCGTGGACATCCTCACTCTCAAGTCAGAAAGATGCAAGGCTGACAGGCCTCACCATTGCCTACTGCCTTTTCCTCCCTCAGAGACCCTTTGAGATGCCAACTCCTTTTGCCCCTGAGCAGACCTGGATGTATCAGTCTGTTCCAGTGATTTCGGTCTCTCCCTTTCACACATTCACCCTTGTTCCCACAGCAAGGGGAAACAAAGCTGTTGGTACTATAGTTGCCCCTTATGAAGGGACTGACTTAAATTAGTGTTGCTGAAAGAGGGAGACTGCCTGAGTAAGCTACCCCAGTGGGAACCAGGACAGGCCCTAACCAAGGGCTGGAAGGACCAGTCTTCTCAAATAGAAGTGAAACACCTGGAGTCCTGGGCTGACCCAGCCAAAGTCTGGAGGAGTAAGGGCTCAGCACACTGAGCATTGACTCAGAAAGGTTTAGGGATTCAATTCCCAATGATTCTGTTCCTAGAATGGTGAGGACAGCCTCATGAGCCTCCATTGGCAGGTTTGGGAAGTGTGAAACCCAGGAGGAGAGGAGAGAGCAGTCAGTGGCCATCAAACATTTAGAAAACCTTTGTACTTCTTACACATCCATTTTCCCTGGGCCCCTGTACATGCACAGGCCCACCCACACCAAACTCACACCCTTCTTACTGACCCAGCATCTTCAGTTCAGCCTATCTCAAGAAACTGGCACATTCCCTGGGGTTTTTTAACTGAGTTTGCATTTCAAGAGAAGATTGAGTTGCATTCCACAATTTACTTATATTTACCTCTTCTCCTGGCTGGCGCCAAGCTGCTGGCACCCTCTCCACAACAAGACTCATTTCTTTGAAACGGGAAGTGCCATTTGGCCCAGCCTTAAAGGACTGGTCCTTATGCCCCCTGGAGGAGTGCCACCCAAGATTGACTCTGGCGCCTCCTTCTGCCACCTCTGGGTTGAGAGGGCCGTAGGTAGGGTGGGATCTTGCAACCCTTGGAAAATGCAAGGAAAGGGGCCTGGGAGTAATCCTCATTTAAAGCTTGTCTATAGCTGAAACTGGCAGAGCTGGGTCATGTTTGCCAGGAAAAGACCAGTATCCTGGTCTCCATGACTTTTAGTCTAAAATAGATGTGTCCTCTGCAAGGCACATTCAATAAGTGGCCATGGGCTCGTTGTGACTACTGTTGGCATGAGAACACAGTTTGAAGGGGAGGAGCAGGAGGAATAGCTCTCCATTGCCTTGGGGACATTGGAAATTTATAGGTCCATAGCAGCAGCAGCAGCAGCTGGCTGAGACTATTCATTCACCCCAAGTCATTGCTCAATTTCCAAAATTACAGCCTTAATAAGAGAATCCAGTTGGTTGAGGGCAGGCCGAGGGCACTCTGGAATTCCGGGCTTGTCTTTGACTCTCATGTTCCCAATCCCACACCCTTTCTCTAACTCCACCAGACCTCAATTCCCTGCTTGGGAGGATGAAAAGCTCAGACACCTCCAAACAATGGTGGATTTTCTGATGGGAAGAAGAGACAGCCCTGAAGGGCGAGAGGACCTCTCCTTCCTTCCAGGCCCATCATGATGACAACTGCTTACTGCTACAGAGACGTTCCTTGTCTGTGGAGCCTGAACTGCTCAGCTGGAGAGCAGCTCTGCTTGGGAAGGGCCCACCTTGAGGCTGGATTGTAGCAAAGTTAAGCCTGCCACTTGGGGGACAGACAGGCAGGAAGTATCACAAGACTTGGGAAAAACAACCATCCTCTCATTCTGGTCTTCACCTTCTCACCAGAGGCAAAACTGAGTCAGGGAATTTGAATTTCAAATGGACAACCTGAGACCACTATCTGGTTCAAGTCCATAGGATTAAACAAGCCCAGTTACGAACCCAGAGACCCCATTTTCTGATCCCAGGGCTCATATGCACCTGCTTGGATCTCTGTGGTTAATCTTCATATCAACATCCTAAGCCTTCTCAGCAATGTGATGTTGCCTCTCTCCCTATCAAGAGGTGGAGCCTATGTCCCCATTCCCTTGAATCTGGGCAGTCCTTGCAATCAATAGAATGTGGAAGGAATGATATTGTGAGTCCCAGAGCCTGGGCCTTAACTGACCTTACAATTGCCACCCTCATTCTCATGAAATGATGCTGTCCAGTCAGTCTATTTACCCCTGGATGAGCAACTATGTGGAGAACCGAAGCACCCCAGCTGGCAGCCAGAGCCCCCTGCCAGATGTATGAATGAGACTAGCTTGGTCCTTCCCACTGTTTCAGCTGCCCTCTGACTGTTCAAAGCATTATAAAGCCCTGGCAAGGTCACAGAAAAACTGCCTGGAAACTCACAGAATCATCAGAAACTGTGTTATCTTAAGATACTCAGGAAAGAACTACAGGAGAGCAGGTGAGACAGTTCTAAACAGGTTGGCTCTGAGCAGTAGAAGCTCTACCCAGAGGGGTGTCTCCAACTGAAGACAGCTCCAGGCTCCCTGGTGACTAGAAATCTGAGCAGTGAAGTGCGGGCAGTGAGGGCAAACACTGGAGGGAACGAGGAATTGAACTCCTGCAGGGGAGGGACTGTGTGAGAGCCTCACTCCAGAGACTGAGAGAGAGGAAGCTCCTCACTGGGCCAGAGGCAGAGGAGAAGAGACCTGTGGGGAGCAGGAGCAGGGGAGCAGGGAAGTGCACCAGCCGGAGTGGCAAGAGGGCAGAAAACTGTGCCGCTGCACAAGCAGGGAGAGGGCGGCTCAGAGTCCTGGCAAGGAGGAGGCCCAGCCCCTTGCACCCCCACCGGTGCACAGGCTACCACAAAGACTTAAAGTCCTGCCTCTGTGCCACCAACAAGAGAGCGGCTAGGGGCCCCGGCAAGGGGGGAGGGCCCAGCCCTGCACACCCACACAGGCGCAGGCTTCTATGGAAACTCAAAACTGCATGCCAAGAACTTGCAGCTGGTGCAACTGGCGTGCCCATTGTGGGCGACAAAGGCTGCACTGCAGACCCTCTGGGGAACCAGGCACATATCACAGATGCCTTGGTGAAAAACTCCTCAAAGAACTGGACTGCTTGGAGGGTTGGCCTTTGCCCCAGGGAGCCAGGTGCCATTAGCAGACAGGGGCTATCTCCAGGAGCTGCAGGGGTAGGGCCAGCCATCACAGCAGCCAGCGAGGTTGCAGGCCACCCCAAATTGGAGCCAGGTGCTCATCGCAGATGGGAACCTCCTCCAGGAGCTGGAGGGGGAGGAGCAGTCATAGACACCACAGAAGTACCCTACAGGTCTTCACATAGAACCAGTGAGAGAAGGGAGGGCCCCAAGATGCCAGCAGTGCAGAAACCCAGCTAGGCTACTGGAGGCTCAGCCTAACAGGAGGCTGGCACTCAGAATCAGCCCTGACTGTGACAGCTATAGGTCCTGCCTCTCCAAGACCACACAGCTAGACTGTAGACTGCAGAGACCTGACCAAGGAAAAGAGACAGACTCAGGAAATGGATTGCTGCTAATCTCAAGCACCTGAGTTACACCAAGAGCTACATGAACTATTAATCCCTAACATATCCTTTTCAAGTTACTTCCAACCCTCACAATTAGTGCATTTTAAGTAAATACTGTTTATACCATAGTGTATCCCATATTTTTACTCCTCCCTTATCTCAGTCCACCTAAATACCCAAGATCCTCCTCCTACTCTTGTTTTAAAGCCTACTCACTTCTGCTACAACTCATTCCCAGTCCTTAATCTAAGTACTCCTCCCCTCCCCAGTCACCTAAACCCTTTCTTTATTCTTTCTTTCTTTCTTTCCTTTTTTTTTTTCTTTTTTACCTGCTAAAAGCACACAGGTCCTGGCTCCACCTGAACCAATCAGGGATCATTAAGGGTGAACAGGGAGGTAGATATGGCAACTATATATATATAGACTTGCAATGTTCACTCATATTTGAGGCTTTCTGATTCTCCCTCTCCTCATTTCTATAGAATAGATAAGTTGGTTTTCTCTCTCATATCCCCGCTATCTTTGCTACTCCTCAGCACCCTTCAAAATTATCTATACTTTAGTCAAGTTATTCATTTTTTCCCCTCGTACAACAGTCTTAATATATCTACATCCCTATCAAGACTGGCTCAGTTGCAGCTGAGGGTGTGATTAAGAGCTGGGGTTACCTTATAGGGTGTGACTATATAGTTACGTTCATAGGCAGTCGAAAGGGGGATTAAAAGAGAAAGAAGGTCTGGTTATTTTGCCTGGAGTGGTGGTTCTGTTTTAGAAGCAGCTCAAAAACAGTGTATGAAGGCCCTGGCTGGTAGCACAGTGGATAAAGCGCCAGCCTGCAAACCCAAAGGTCGCAGGTTCGATTCCCCAGCCAGGGCACATAACCAGGTTGCAAACCAGGTCTCCAGTCAGGTCTGTGGCTGCAGGCAGGTGAAACACAACCATACATTGATGTCTCTCTCCCTCTCTGCCTCTCTCCCTTCCCCTCTTTCTAAAATAATGAAATAAAATCTTAAAAAATAAAACAGTGTATGAGAAAGGTTAGAAGGAATGTCTTTCAATCAGCCAACTGGAAGGAAAGGAGCAACATACACCACCAATCCAAAATACAACCAGACAGCCCAAGTTAATGACATAAAGGCCACCCCAAGAGCAACAAGTGGAGAAAAATCTAGGAGACTGCAACAGTGAACCCCACAAATCTCCTAACACAGAAAAGTGCTCCACAAGGGCAGGGAAGCAAAGCAGATTAATCCAAGAAAAAAACAAGCAACAAGAGACACCCAAAATGGGGTAAAAAATAATAATTCCATCACCAAAAGGAAAGGAAGAATCCCCAGAAAGATCACTGAATGAAACAGGCAAACAAACTATCAGATATGGAATTCAAAAGAATGATGATAGCCCTGGCTGGTGGCACAGTGGATAAGGAGCCAGCCTGTGAACCCAAAGGTCACTGGTTCAATTCCCAGCCAGGGCAACATAACCAGGTTACAAGCCAGGTCTCTAGCCAGCTCTGTAGCTGGAGGCAGGTGAAAAGGCAACCATACATCTATGTCTCTCCCTTTCCATCTCTCTCCCCTCCCCTCTCTCTAAAAATAATAAATAAAATCTTTTAAAAAAATAAAATAAAATAAAAAAGAGTGATGATAGAGAAGCTCAATGAGCTCAGCCAGCTCAAAGAAAACTATAAGCAACTCCAGGGGAACTACAAAGAACTCCAGGGAAGTTACAAGGAACTTACTGAGAGCTACACCAGCATCAAAAAGGACTTAGAAACTATCAGTAAGAGCCAGGAGGAAATGAAGAATATAATTTCTGAATTGAAGAATACAGTAGAAGGAAACAACAGAAGGCTAGAGGAAGCAGAGGACCAGATCAGTGAGTTGGAGAACAATGTAGACAAATATTCCAAGACAGTGCAAGAGAATGAAAACAGACTGAACAAGAATGAAGAGGTTTTAAGAGAGCTGAGGGACAACATGAAAAATAATAACATCTGTATCATAGGGATACCAGAAGGAGAAGAGAAACAAGAAATGGAAACCTGTTCAAAAAAGTAAAGATAGAAAATTTCCCTAACATGATGAGTGAAAATGTTACTCAAATTCAGGAAGCACAGAGGGTCCCAATGAAGATCAACCCAAACAGACCAACGCCAAGGCACATTATAATTAAAATGGCAGATTTCAAAGACAAAGAGAGAATCCTAAAAGCATCAAGAGAGAAACAGCAAATAACATATAAGGGGAGGGGACTCCAATAAGGCAATCAAATGATTATGCAACAGAAACAATTCAAGCCAGAAGGAAATGGCAAAAAGTATTCCAAGTAATGGGAAACAAAGGCCTGCAACCAAGAATACTCTACCCAGCAAGGCTCTTATTCAAGATAGAAGGAGAAATAAGGAGTTTCCCAGACAAAAGAATACTAAAAGAATACAGCTCTACCAAACCAGTCTAGGAAGAAATGCTAAAGGGCCTGCTTTTTTAAAAAAGTGAAGAAACAGATAGAGCCAAAGAAGAACACAGCTACAAAGTGGCAATAAATAAATATCAATTAATAATAACTTTAAATATAAATGGATTAAATGTGCCAATCAAATGACATAGGGTAGCCGATTGGATAAGAAAACATGACCCACATATATGCTGCCTTCAAGAGACCCACCTCAGAACAAAAGATTGACATAGATTGAAAGTGAAGAAATGGAAAAATATGTATCAAGCAAATGAACATGAAAAAAGGCTAGAGTAGCAATACTTATTTCAGACAAAATAGATTTTACAATGAAGGCCATAAAAAGAGGTAAAGAAGGACATTTCATAATACTTAAGGGAACAATCCATCAAGAAGAAATAACTCTGGTAAACATATATGCACCCAACGTAGGAGCTCCGAAATATATGAGGAAAATATTGGAGGATTTCAAGAAGGATATAAACAGCAACACACTAATAGTAGGGGATTTTGATACCACACTATCAACAATAGACATCTTCCAAACAAAAAATCACTAAAGATGTTGTGGCATTGAACAATACTCTAGAGGAAACACACCTAATTGATATATACAGAGCCTTTTACCCCAAAGATGCTAAATACACATTCTTTTCAAATGCACATGGAACATTCTCTAAGCTAAACCACATAGTAGGTCACAAGACAAGCCTCCAAAATACAGGAAAATTGAAATCATACCAAGCATCTTCTCAGATCACAATGGCTTAAAACTAGAAACCAATCTTAAGGGAAAAAACCGAAAATACTCTAACTCATGGAGACTGAATAACATGCTTTTAAGTAATGAATGGGTTAACAATCAGATCAAAGATGAAATCTAAAAGTTTCTGGAAACAAATAACAATGAACACACAATAGTCTAAAACCTATGGGACACTGCAAAGGCAGCCCTCAGAGGGAAATTTATAGCAATACAGGCCTACCTAAAAAGGTCACAGAAGTTTATACAACCTAACCATAAAGCTGCAAGGACTAGAGGAGCAACAACAAACAAAGCCCAGAGCAAGTAGAAAGAAGGAAATCATCAAGATCAGAGCAGAACTAAATAACTCAGAGACTCAAACTACGATTCGAAGAATCAATAAGTCCAAGAGCTGGTTCTTTGAAAAAATAAACAAAATTGACAAGCCTTTATCCACACTCATCAAGAAAAAGAGAGAGAAGACCCAAATAAACAGAATCAGAACTGACAGAGGAAAAGTCACAACTGATACTTCAGAAATACAAAAGATTGTAAGAGATTATTACAAACAACTATATGACGAGAAACATGAGAACCTGGGTGAAATGGACACATTTCTGGAAATGTATAATCTACCAAAATTGAATCCAGAAGAAGCAGAAAGCCTGAATAGGCCAATAACAACTAGTGAAATTGAAGAAGTAATCCAAAATCTCCCAAAGCACAAGAGCTCTGGACTGGATGGATACACAGGTGAATTTTACCAAACATTTAAAGAACTAACTCCTATCCTCCTCAAACTATACCAAAAAATACAGGAAGAGGGAAGACTCCCAAACTCTTTCCATGAGGCCAATATTATTCTAATCCCAAAACCAGCTCAAGACACAACTAAGAAAGAAACTATAGGCCAATATCTCTGATGAACATAGATGCTAAGATTATCAACAAAATATTGGCCAACTGGATTCAGCAGTACATTCCAAAGATCATACACCATGATCAAGTGGGTTTCATCCCAGGGATGAAAGAATGGCACAACATTTGTAAATCAATAAATGTAATACACCACATCAATAAATTGAAAGACAAAAACTATATGATCATAGCAATAGATGCTGAAAAAGCATTTGATAAAGTACAGCAACCATTTATGAGAAAAACACTCAGAAAAATGGGAGTAGAGGGAGCATACCTCAACATCATAAAGGCCATATATGAGAAACCTGAAGCCAACATCATACTCAATGGGTAAAAACTAACAGCTTTCCCCCTAAGATCAGGAACAAGAAAAGGCTGTCCACTTTCTCCACTTCTGTTCAATATTGTCTTGGAAGTTCTAGCCATAGTCATCAGAGAAGAAAAAGGAATCAAAGGTATCCAAATAGGAAAGGAAGAAGTCAAACTGTCATTATTGCAGATGATATGATAGTGTACATACACAACCCAATAGAGTCCACCAAAAACTTACTCAACCTAATAAGCAAATTTAGCAAAATAGCTGGATATAAAGTCAATATTCAGGAATCAAAAGCATTTTGGTATACCAATAATGAAACATCAGAGATAGAAGCTAGAAAACAAATCCCATGTACCATAGCAACAAGAAAAATAAAGTACTTAGGAATACACTTAACCAAGGGGGTAAAGGACCTATACTCAGAAAATTACAGAACATTGAAGAAAGAAATTAAGGAAAATACAAATAAATGGAAGCATATACCATGTTCATGGATGGGAAGAATTAACATCATTAAAATGTCTATACTACTCAAAGCAATCTAGTGATTCAATGCAATCCCAATTCAGATACCAATGACAGCCTTCACACAGATTAAAAAAAATACTTCAAAAATTTATATGGAGCCAAAAACACCCACAAGTAACCACATCAATCTTGAGAAAGAAGAACAAGGTAGGAGGAATCACAATACTGGACATCAAACTACACTATAAGGCTACTGTCATCAAAACTATCTGGTACTGGCATAAGAATAGACATATAGATCAATGGAACAGAATAGAGAGCCCAGAAATAAACCCAGGACTCTATGGTCAACTAATATTAGAAAAAGGGGAAAGGAGCATAAAACAGAGTAAAAACAGTCTCTTCAACAAGTGGTGTTGGGAGAACTGGAGAGCAACATACAAAAAGATAAAACTAGACCACCAACTTACACCATATACCAGAATCAACTCAAGATGATAAAGGATTTAAACATAAGCAGTGCCACCATAAAGGTCCTGGAGAAAAATATAGGCAGTAAAATTTTTGATATCCTATGTCGAAATATGTTTACTGATTCTTCACCAAGGGCAAAGGAAATAAAAGAACAACTCAACAAATGGGACTATATCAAATTGAAAAGTTTCTGTTCAGCTAAAGAAAATACCAGCAAAATACAAAGGGAACCAATTATATGGGAAAACATAATTGCCAATGATACTTCAGACAAGGGTCTGATCTCCAAAATATATAAAGAACTAATGTGACTCAAAACCAGGGAGACAGACAACCCAATTAAAAAATGGGTAAAAGACCAGAACAGACAACTCACTGAGGAAGACATACGAAGGGCCCAGAGGCATATGAAAGAATGCTCAACATCACTAGTCATCAGAGAGATGCAAATTAAAACCACAATAAGATACCACCTCACACCTGTCAGAATGGCCATCATCAACAAATCAACAAACAACAAGTGTTGGCAAGGATGCGGGGCAAAGGGAATCCTGGTGCACTGTTGGTGGGAATGCAGGCTGGCGCAGCCACTGTGGAAAACAATACGGGGTTTCCTTAAAAAACTAAAAATGGAACTGCCTTTTGATCCAGCAATTCCACTACATGGACCATACCCAAAGAATCCTATAACACCAATTCATAAGAACCTATGTACACCTATGTTCATAGCAGCACTATTTACAATAGCCAAGTGCTGGAAACAGCCTAAGTGCCCATCAGTGGATGATTGGGTCAAAAAACTTTGGTACATTTACACAATGGAATACTACACAGCAGAAAGAAAGAAGGAACTCGTACCCTTTGCAACAACATGGATGGAACTGGAGAGTATTATGCTTAGTGAAATAAGCCAGTCAGTGAAGGACAAATATCATATGATCTCACCCATTACAAGACAATAATGAACAAAACAAACAAGCAAAACAGAACCAGATATATTAATACAGTGAATAGGCCTTCAGTGGGCAGGGAGAAGGGGGATGCGGGAGAGGGGAGGAAGAGGCAAAGAAGGGGAGCAGTTTAGACAAGAACCTAGTATGGAGGAACCATGGACATGGACAACATGTGAATTGACTTTGGGGGAAATGGGTGGGTGGGGAAGAGGACAGAGGGGAGCAAAAGGGGATGGATATAAAACAGCAACAATAAAATTAAATTTAAAAAAAAGATAGTCCTAGGGTGGTTTACTATGCTACAATAAATACTCAAAATGATCACCTTTGCTATTACTTAGAGTGAAAATGCTAGCCCCAAATGCTCCCCCCTCGGCTCCTACCTTGCCCAGTGTGCCTCACTCCCCAGGTCTAGTTTGCTCCTCCCATTCTGGTGACCTTGCTTCCACCTGGCACACCCCTCCCCAGGGCCTGAGGCCAGATCAAGTAACCCATCCCTTGATGAGCCCAGTACCATTTATTCATCATCAAGAGTGGCAAGACAAGTGGTCCAGATGCCCTGCTATGTCCTCTGCCTTCCTTCTACCCTAGGGAAATCAACCTCATGAGCAGCTTCTGCCTGAACCACCTTGGACTTCACCACCACCCACTTCAGCTGAGGAGCCTCACCCACTGGTTATATTTAACCTGTCAGCCTTATGGATCGGCCTCTATTGTCATGTTGGTAGGCCCATCTCAGACCACATCCACAAGTTCTTTCAGTGTCAGTCCTACCTGTCTAGATGGTTATTAGCTGGAGCCTGAAGGTAATTATTGCAGATTGTCTGTTTCCCAAACTGAAGTTTTCAAGGGCGGGAACCAGGTCTTATTTATCTTTGAATCTCCAAGGCCTTATTAGTACCTGAAAGAATAGATTTATAAAGGTAAGAATGATGAATGGAGGAAAAAGAGGAAAAGAGGTAGTATAAAGAAGGAAGGAAGGAAGGAAAGAAGGAAAGATTCTGGACAATAACTTTCCGTTACTATAATCCCCCCTTATCTATAGGGGTATATTTCAAGACCCCCAGTGGATGCCTGAAATCATGGATCATACTGAACCCTACATATACTATGATATTTCCTGTATACACATACATTTCCACTTAGGGGAAACACTTTATGACTTCCTTTTGGCATATCCCAATTGCTAGCATCACTGCTCTTGAGCTTTGGGGCCCTTATTAAGTAAAATGAGTAAAAAGTTGAACACAAGCATTTTGATACTGAGACCGTCAATCTGATAACCAAGAAGGCTACTAAGTGACTAACAGGGCTGAGAGGGTCTACAGCCCGGAAATGCTGGACAAAGAAGTGATCTCTGTTCCAGGCAGACAGAAATGGCATGAGATTTCATCACACTTCCCTGAATGGTGCACAATTTAAAACCTATGAATTATTTATATTTGACATTTTTCATGTAATATCTTCAGGCCACAGTAGAACATGAAACCACGGAAGGTGAGACTATGAATAAGGTGAGGTTGGGTGTGATACAGAACTGAGACAGGGAAATTCAGAGAGGCCTCAAAGCTGTCCGTCCCCACTATGGTCAGTGTGCTCCTAGGAATCAGCCTAGGAGCTTTCTAGGAGCTTGTCCTAGAATAGGACAAGACGATTGAAGTGGGCTTTGTTCATCAAACAGGCAGTTCAGTCAAAAGAATTCAGAAAAGAGACTATTTTCACAGAAAATAGTCTAATTGCATTTTTTTTCTTTTTTCTTTTTTTTAAATTTTATTGTTGTTGTATTACATCCATCCTCTTTTTGCTCCCCTCTGTCCCCCTCCCCATCTAATTGCATTTTTAATAAACCTTCTAAGACATGTTCCAGCAGCCCAATTTGCCATCACTCGGGGAAAATATTGTATATGAAATAGTTTGTCAGATTATAAAGTTCTATAAAAATGTCAGATAATTAATTTTTCTTTTATATCGTAGGCAAGACTAGAGTCCATTCTCAGTATATAATAGTAGTCTTAAACAACTATCTTTGAATTCACACAGGCCTTGGGTTCAAGTCCTGGCTTCTCCTTAACTAGTCATGTGACCCTAAGCTGCTTAGTTTCTATGAGTTTCAATGTCTTTATTTGTAAAATGACCTCACAGGTGGTAGTGACCATCAGAAATAATTTATGTTAAGTTCCTAGCAGAGCACCTGGCCCAGAGTAACTGCTCAAAAACATCAGCTATCATTAATAATAAAAACATTCATAAATGCAGGGTGAGCAAAAGAAGGCTTGTGAGTCCATGAAACAGAAAGTTTACTCTTATATTATTATTTATTAATTATTGTTAGGGTTGTAGTACAGTGGTACTTCTTATTAATTCACTCTAGAAGTTGGGACGAGTGCTGAACTGTTCCCAAGTTACTGCGACACTGATACATGACCTCTGTATTATCGCGAGAGAGGGGCACCAAATGGCAAACAAGAGCCCAGGGCTGAAACCTTTTTTCCCTCGTCAAAATGGGACAATACAGTGTTTGACAAGTTCTGACACCAACAAGTACTGAATTATGATTGTATTTTTTAATTTTTAAAATAATTTTATTTATTTTTTAAAAGATTTTGTTTGTATTATTTTTCCATACAAACAACTCAAAACCTACTTTTGCCCCACTCTGTATTAGTGATTACTAACCACAGTTTATTACATACAACAAGGAAATGAAACTGTCTTGAGAAACACAGTATATCTAATCCTTTCTCCCAGACAAGCTGGGAACTGGGATGCTGAACAAAGCTGTAGTTTTGGTTCCCATCAAGAAATCCACTGCCAGGCATCCTCTCTGAGCGATTCAGCAACCCAAAGGGGGAGATTCTGAGTTTGAGGTAGCTGGAGGGATACCATGGGAACCAGATGAATTTAAAAGATTCCAAGTGGAAAGCAGAAGATTAAGGAAATTCAAGAACCCAAAAGGAAGGCTGCGGCTTTGTTTTATTGGGTGTTGGAGGCCTCCTGTTACCTGCAGCCAAGAAAATGTCAAGGCACCACCAAGGCTTGGCTCTCTTCCCCATCTTTCTCCAAGCCAGTGGTGAACAGTTAACAACCAACCTGTGTGAGAGACCTATTTGCATATATAGTTTCCTGATACAAAGAATTTGTAATACATAATTGACAACTAATAAAAAAAATACACAATACTCATTAAGGTAAATTCCATATAGCCAATTAATTGGTAAACCAAAGAAAGTTTTTATTGATTTTTGCCAAACTCTTTTACAGATAGCCAACCTAAGACTGCAATTGCCAAGTGAGTATAGTTCTGACATGAATATTGGTTGACATTTTGTTTATAACAAATGACTTGCTCATTATAAAACTAGAAGAATTTTTCTCATTTCTGTGTTATTTACACTATGATACAATACACTTATAAGTTTAATAATCATTATTATTTTCTCCATCACGTTAAGTCTAAATAGTTGACAAAAAAATAAACCAAGCTCTGATCTGTAGCCTTTGCTAATTCCTGTGATATAAATACTAACACCATGCCAGTTTTCAAGTTATTAATATAAAATTATTACACAAATAAGTCAGAAAATTTTTCAACACTATATCATTACTTTGCATTTTCACCATATAGATAAAGTAGATATAGCCTCAAAAACATAGATAATTGTTAAAATGTAGTAGCTAAGATGTGATGTTTTACTATTTACAATATCCAAGTGCTGGAAACACCTAAGTGCCCATCAGTGGATGATTGGATCAAAAAACTTTGGTACAGTGGGTGGGGAAGGGGACAGAGGGGAGCAAAAAGGCGATGGATGTAATACAACAACAATAAACAAAAATAAAAAATAATTTTAAAAAACTTTGGTACATTTACACAATGGAATTCTATATAGCAGAAAGAAAGAAAAAACTTGTACCCTTTGCAATAACATGGATGGAACTGGAGAGTATTATGCTTAGTGAAATAAGCCAGTCAGTGAAGGACAAATATCATATGATCTCACCCATTAAGGGACAATAACAAACAAAACTAACAACAAGCAAAACAGAACCAAATATATGAATACAGAGAATTGGCCTTCAGTGGTCAGGGGGAAAGGGGTTGGGGGGAGGTGGGAGGCAGAGGCAAGGAAGGGGAGCAGTTCAGACAAGGAACCATGGACATGGACAACAGGTGAGATTGACTTTGGGGGGAACGGGAAGGTGGGGAGGGGTACAGAGGGGAGCAAAAAGGGGATGGATGTAATACAATAACAATAAAATTTTTTTAAAAAGATGTGATGTTTTAGTATGTATTACCTTTGTGTGCTATAACTTAACTGTAAATTTAAATAAATTAATTTTTAATTATTTTATTGTTGTTGTATTATATTTATCCCATTTCCCCCCACTGCTAAATAAGTTAATTTTTAATAATGGCTATGTTTAATAACCAGGTCACAAAATTCCTGAAAATTTATCAATTGGCTATTGCAAGTCACTATGAGCCAGCTTTAACACACTGCTGTCCAGCCCTTCCTTCTCCACCAAGACCCCACCGCCAACCTCACCTGAGCGATATAGTGTTTTTCTCCAGTGGGTCTAGTAGGGGGGCCTGACAAGGTCTGGCAACTTTTTGAAGATGAATAGCAAAACCACAACTACTCCTCTGACCCTGACCAGAGGCACTGAGAAGCAAAACAGAACAAAATGAAATGAAAAATCCCATGAGGTTGGCAGATTTTGTAGCCTCCTATGAATACAAGCAATAATATAACACTTGTTAGTACTTACTAGAGGCCAGGCAATTTTCTAAGCAATATTGTGTGTTAGCTTCTTTCATTCTCAGACCATCCATAGGAGGTAATTACTATCATTAATCTCTATTTTATAAGTAAGAAGTGTGAGACATAGGGAAGTTAACTACTTTGTCTAGTGTTACACAGTAATGAGTAGCAGAGCTAGGATTCAAACCACAATAAGAAAGGACCCTCAGCTCTAAGTAAGTGAGGGAGGTGGGTTGGGGAGGGAGTTATGCGTGTTTGTGCCTAGAAGAGGGTCAGAAAGCATCTGCCTATACCAGTCTTCACTGGAGAGAAGGGTATTTTGGGTGAGGTGTTACTGAGCCCTCACACTGTGCCACACTAGGTGAGTTAAGACAGGCCAGCACCCCCTGCTCTTCATTTACAAAGACCTTCATCCATTAGGCTGGTGCTCTCCCTCCTCCAAGACAGAATCAGTACCAAATTCCATATGTACCTCAATCCTATTCCCATGGGTCAAAACCCAAAGTGTAACACTTGCCCACTCCTACCCCTTTCCAGACAGCTCCTCTTTATTGACCCTCTCTTTTCAGACTCACCCCACCCAATATACAACCCTTTTCCCTTCTACATCACTTCCCTTTCCTGAATTCCTTATTCATTAAAGAATTTGCCATCTGGATCAAACTTTCTCTGCTTCTTGGATGAGTTAGATATCTACCCACAAAGCTAACCCCTTCAAAGCCTAGGCTTTACAGTTCCTGAACAGCCTCATCTCCACCTCAGCCACCCATCCCCACAAGCACTCTGTGGAACTTGTCACCTTGTTCCACCTTGCCAACTCAAACTACCCACTCTCCAACCACAACACTAACTTTCCAATTTGTTTGCCCAATTATTCACACTTCATTTCGACTGTCTTTAACCTCTTCAAAACCATCATTACATATTAAATAAACGCTTACTATGTACCAGACACTGAAAATGGTCACCTATAATTAATAAAGTTTTCAAAATTTAATTGAAACTCAGAATATCTTATAAAGACTGGCTATTTGTGGAAATAATCATTTGTAATTAGATCTTACAGACAACTTTCATCTGTGAGAGAAAAATATACACTGTTCATGGAATTTTAAAAATACGTTTTAGGCCCGAGCTGGTATGACTCTGTGGATTGAGCATCAGCCTGCGAACCCAAGTGTCTCAGGTTCGATTCCCAGTCAAAGCACATACTCGGGTTGCAGGCCAGGTCCCCAGCCAGTTCCCCAGCTGGGGGAACGCAAAAGTCAACCATACATTGAAAAAAATTAAAATTAAAATTAAAAAAATATGTTTTAACATTTCATTATTTATAGAAATCTACTTCCCTGTAGCTTTATTTCTTCTGTTAGAATGAAATTAAATGATTTTTTAACATTTAAAATATTTTAAGAGCATTTTAATGGAAATCATAAATAATAATAATTAGAAAATTTTTCTTCAGTTAGAAAAATAACTATTTGTATCTTTAGAAGGGCATATAAAAATTTTATTCAAAGTGAAATAAAATATTTGGAAGTTCAAAAATAACTTCTATTCCATTGGCCTTTTTAACCATTAACTCCTTCCGTGTTTACTTTCTTCTCTTTATTGCTTTGATTTCATCATTTCTATCACTCTCTTGCCAATATCTTAAACTAGCTTGTTCCTCTATTCTGTCAGACCTATTTGGCAATATGCCAGTGCTATATAAACCCATCACCTGAACTGTCAGGGAACTTTCACCTATTTCATGTCGCTTTGCATTTTTTTATCAACTCCAGCCAAAAACGAAATACGATTTTAAGTTGGTAAGCACTAGTTTTATTCCAAAGGAGATAGATCATCTAGATTTAATCCAAAGTATGCTAACCTTAAGCAAAGCTTTACTAATTAAAAAAACAAAAAAAAAACAAAAAAAAAACACTATGCAGTAGTATTTTATTATGTTCCTTGTACAAAATAAGTTAGAGTTTTGATATTCAGGTTTTTTCTAGAATTTAAGATCTCAATCATATAACTTTTTCCATTCCAAAAAACAAAAATCACCTGGCTGGTGTGGCTCAGTGGATTGAGCACTGGCCTGAAAACCAAATGGTTGCAGGTTCAATTTCCAGTCAGGGCACATGCCTAGGTTGCAGGCCAGCCCCAGTTGCGGGTGTATAAAAGGCAACCACACATTGAAATAATAATAATAATAATGTGATTTTCTTTAGAATTATGTAGAAACCAGTATTTTGGCTAATATTTCCTTTTCATATAAGAATTGGTTGCTTAAATATGTGCTTTTGGGCCCTGACTGGTGGCACAGTGGAGAAGGCCCTGGCCTGTGAACCCAAAGGTCACTGGTTCGGTTCCCAGCCAGGTCAACATGGCCAGGTCTCCAGCCAGGTCTGTAGCTGGAGGCAAGTGAAAGGCAACCATACATTGATGTTTCTCTCCCTCTCTGCCTCTCTGCTTTCTCCTCTCTCTCAAAAATAATAAATAAAATATTTTTTAAATAAATAAATATGTGCTTTTGTAATGTGCCTATTATAGTATTTTGCCAATTTTTATACTGGTTGTCTATTTCTTTTTATTTATTAATTTTTCTCATACACGTGAGGTCTGTCCAGAAAGTATCCATCCAGCCATTTACTATGAGAAATAAAAACATTTATTAAAGAAAATACGAGTTACAAGAAACACTGTACATAGGATGATGATGTCTCAGTCCCCTTCAAAGTAGACACCTTGGGACCTCACACAGTTCTCCCAGCATTTCTTCCACTATTCAAAACACTCTGCAAAATCCTGTGTTGAAATTTCCATCAGTTGCACCATCATATTTTCCTGAATCTCATTGACAGTCTGAAATCTCTTTCCTTTCAAAGGTGATTTTAGTTTTGGGAAAAGCCAGATCTGGGCTGTAAAGAGGCTGAGTCACCGGGCTAATCAGGTGTTTTGCCAAAAAATTCTTCACAAGATGTGATGCAGGAACAGGCACCTTGTCATGATGAAGCTGCTAATCACCAGTTGCCCATAGCTGCAGCCTTCTGAATCATCTGAATTGTTTCCACAGAGGAATGTTCAAGCTTAATGCAAAATTTGATGCACTTGTTGCTCTATTCACTCAGCCATTTTGAATGAGACAGCCACACAGCACATGTGCTCACTCAGCAGCATCTACCACCCCCACTGACTAGTATAGTGAAGTCATCATTGTTCTTGCATGTGCATTCCAGTCCACTCTCCTTGGCTGCCAGGTTACATCGTTGTCATGAAAATTATTCTTGTTATATTAGCAATGGCTCATTTTCCAGACAGACTTCATATATATATAGTCTGTGTGTGTGTTTATATCATTGATTATCCCTTTGATTTTGATATATATCACTAATATCTTCTTCTAGTCTCATCTCTTTTCATTCCCATAATGACTGAACAAAAGTTTTTAATTTTAATGTAGTTGTGCTCTCATAGCCCCCATCACCATCTGTACACTGACAAAATGCCTGAGTTCCAGGCATATTCACAGCTGCCTAGCAGACCTTCACTTAGATGTCTTTTCAGCCCTTTAATCTCAGCATATCTCTAAATGAGTTGACAACTTCCTGGTTCCTCTCTGAGGTTTCCTGTCCCAGTAAGTGGCCCCATCATCCTCTCCATGCAGCAGCCAGAACAGGGGCTCAGTCTTGACAACTTCTACTATATCAAGTCCTACACACAACCTACAAGGCCCTAAACACCTTGGTCCCCTGTCCCCCCTCTGACTTCATCTGCAAAAACTATCACTCTTCCTCAGTCTTCTCTGGCCCTCCTGCTGATCCTCAAATAAAATATGCTTCAGCCTCCCTCATAGTACTTGTTTCTTCACTCAGAATGTTCTTTCCTGGGGTAACCATGTAACCAGTTTGCTCATCGCCTTTACATCTCTACTCAAGTCACCTTTTTAATACTCCTCCCCTGCCCACCCTATCTAAGATTGCAACTCCACACACTCATTCACACAATACTTTCTATCCTCCTTCCACAATTTTTCTTCTTAACATTTATCACTTTCTAACATTCTATATATTTCACTTACAGATAGCAGTTTTCCTGTCTCCCTTATATAAGATCAACTCCACAAGAATAGGGATTTTTGTCTGTTGTGTCCACTGTTGACCTTGAACTGTGCCTGGCACATAAAAGCTCTCTTCAAGAAAGGACTTGCCCTGCAGTCAGCTCTTCATCTCAGCTGCAGAGAGCCACACGTTCAAGGCAACTCATATCCAAAGACCTACCAAGACAGGGGTATACTCGTATATTTTCTCTTAAAAATTTAACTGAGTAAAACTGGAGATTTAATTGGCTTTACGTCCAGGGAGCTATACACAATGGAAGGCTTTTATGGAAATGAGGGTGAGGGAAGGAAGTCTTTTGCAAAAGAAAAACGAAAGGTCATTGGAAGAAAGTAAGAATTCAGGGTGACAAAGGCTTTCATTGACTGAACTGCTTGTTGCTTGACTAGAAGAAAACTGTCCTTCTTCCTGCAGAGATCATAAAGTAAAAACATTT
This sequence comes from Noctilio leporinus, assembly GCA_004026585.1. Taxonomy (NCBI): domain Eukaryota; kingdom Metazoa; phylum Chordata; class Mammalia; order Chiroptera; family Noctilionidae; genus Noctilio; species Noctilio leporinus. The sequence continues at coordinate 495,077 of PVIW01000339.1, read as the reverse complement.
TTTTGTAGAAGATGAAAGGTACATCTCTTTCTGTTTGGAGTAATTGATGACCAGTGGTAGAATGTGAAAACTCTGAGAAGCCTTCCCAACTCCAATGTTAATTGAGGTTTCCTTTATTAATTTTCACTAAATGCCTGGTCATTTTGTGCTGATGAGAGGCATCTGTCTGAACAAATGCACTACTGAGCTTCCAGTGGAGCTGGCTGTGGCTTTGTCATAGCTGCATTGCCATTTGGCTTTTCTCCCTGCCCAATACCGCTCTCCCTCCTCTCTACACGGGAAGGAATAAATACCTTGTCCACCAAACTCCATCCCGGCTTCTGCTCCTGGGAACCCAAACTACAACAACAATCAACTCTTATCTCTTGCCAGGTTATTCTCTTAGTTGCCTAGCTGATCTCCCCAATATCCTTTTCCCCTTTCTATTCCATCTGCCCACTGCAGCCAGAGGACTTTTCAAAACCAAATTCAGTCCCATGTTTAAAATCTTCAGTAGTTTTGAGTTGCTCTTAATACAAAACCCAAAATTTTAATATAAACTACAAGTTCTTGCATGGTCCAGCCCTCGACTACTTCAACTGCCTCAAGTCCTTCCACAGTCCCAGTGCAGTGGCACTTGGCCCTCCACCTAGAGAAGCCATTTTCTAACATATGATGGTCCTTCCTTCCCACTTTTGGATTTTATTCATGCTATTATCCCTGCCTAGATCAAGGGTTCTCAACCCTGGAGGCACATTAAAACCCCCTGGGGAGTTGTATTTTTATCCCAAGACTCAGGACACATCTAAGACTAAGCAAATCAGAATCTCTGTAGTTAACACCAAAGGCATCAATATTTTTCAAACTTCCCAGGAGATTTCACCATGCAGCCAAGATTAAGACCATGATGTAGAGCCGTGATACTCAAGGCAGCCTTGTTGTGACATAGAAACTTGTTACAGATGCAGAATCTTGGATCCCATGTCGAAACAAGATGCCCAAGTGACTGGAATGCACATTCAAGCGCTGGCATAGAGCACTGCCCACTGCACCCACCTGGGTTCGCCTACCCACTTCTCACTCATCCTCTCTCTCTTACTTTCTCAATCTGCTTAGCCACCCACCCAGATTCAGTTGAATCCCAGAGTGCTCTCATGGCATGTTGTACTTATCTTCATGACTTTATGTTGTTGTTGTTAATTTATTGTTGTTGTATTACAATTGTTTCCTTTTTTTCCCCATCATTCTCCCCCACCCCATGCATCCCATCTCCTTTCCCACAGTCAGTCCCTACCTCATTGTCCATGTCCATGGATCATTCATACTAGCTCCTTGATCTTCATGACTTTTATTACAACAGGTTCAGCCATTATGTATTGATTCTATTGATGTCTGAATTCCCTGGTAGAAGGTGAATTCCATTTAAGGCAGGAGTCAATTCTACCTTGCTCATTATTGTGCCCCCGGCACAAAGAAAGTGCCTGACACATACTAAGTCTTCTGGTAAATTTTGAAGTGACTTCTGTCTGGAAGGCCTAGAGCTTTCCCAAGTACTGCCCACAACAGGGCATCTATGGCATTGGAGGAGAAAGGGATAATGTAACAGGGATGAAAGCTTACTTGCTGTGAATAAAATGCTCTGGGAAAGGGTGAGAAGCCACTTGACAGCCTCACTGAGACTGAGGATCTCAGTGATAAACAAGTTGGTGCCAGAGCCTGAAGGACAGAGAGATGTAAGGGATATAATGGGCCATCTGGGAAGTTACCCAGGTCAGGGTAGAATTGGACAAAGGAGGAAAGGAGATGAAATCTAAAATGATGGAGGGTTTAGTGACCAAAAGGAGATGAAGCACAGACAGGTACCAGGAGACTTTGGACATATTAGACACTCCTCAGTAGATTTATTAATCTCAAATTTTCTCTCTCTCTCTAGGGGACGGATGTAATATAACAACAATAAAATTAAATTAAAAAAATTTTTCTCTCTCTCTCTTTCCATATTTATATTCACACACATAAGCATACATCCTTCTACACTGATAGTCCAAAGTCCTCATCTCCCTCTTAATAGGAAGCTCTCATTTCAACAAAACTTCAGTTCATCTGCAGCAACACACTATCCCAGGACAGGGAAGACATTTGTCTATAGTGGAGAACTTGGATAGGACATGCTGCTGATCTCAGGCCTGGATGGAGGACTGAGCTTTCAACCTGGAGTCCCCAGGTTCTTGGATATCAGCAAAGCGGTGGGTGTAGGCACCCCTTAGGTCCTCCTAAGTCTCTGGAAAGATTAAGCTGTCAGTGGTGGCCCTGAGAAGATGGTAATGGGGCTCTAAATAACTTCCCTTCTCTGATGAGGACTGTGCATTTGGAAATGCTGTGGGATTGGAAGCACTGTCTGCCATATCAAGCAGGGCTTCCCAAAACTATGTCCACTGATCAGTTCATTCTTCTAAAATGCCTAGGCAAGAGGCTGGAAACTTACAACACAGAGGCTGCTAATCTAGTCTTCTCCATTTATCAATATTATCTATATAGACAATTTATCTGCATTATCTATCTACAGGACATCTTTGTGCATAAAACTTAGCTTTGAGTCTAGAATTTGGATCTGGGGATCAAAGGAGGAAGAAGGGAGAAAGGAACATTTTTGGGGAGCTTATGACATACTTACTCATGCTGACATTTTTTTAAAAGATTTTATTCATTATTTCCAGAAAGAAGGGCGGGGAAGGAGGAAGAAAGGGAAAGAAACATCAATGCATGGTCGCCTTTCACCTGCCTCCAGCTACGGACCTGGCTGGAGACCTGGCTTGCAACCTGTGCTGACGTACTTTAAAACATGGCACAATTCCTCAGATTTAAGGAGACCACACTTTTTTAGAAGGCACGTTTCATTATCTGAGCTGCCCTTGGAGCTGTGGGGGGAACTGCAACACCCACAGATGCTGGAAGGGACAGGCCTGGCCTCCACCTCAGGCTAACAAATTGATTGGATCAGGTTTGAACACATGACCCAAAACCAGCCAGTCTGTCAGCTGGCTAGAAACTAATCATATTTTTATTCTCTTAAAAATTGAACTAGGGCCCTAGCTGTTGTGGCTCAGTGGATTGAGCACTGGGTGGTGAACCAAAGGGTTGCTGTTCAGCTCCCAGGTAGGGCACATGCCTGGGTTGTGGGCCAGGTCCCTGGTTGGGGGCGTGTGAAAGGCAACCAATCTTTCACACAACCTTTCTCTCCCTCTGTCTTCCTCCCTCCCCGTCTCTCAAATAAATAAATAAATAAAATCTTTTTCTTTTAATTGAACTAGAGGAGCCCTAACCTGAATGGCTCAGTCAGTTGGATATGCCTGGGTTGTGATTTCGGTTCCCAACTGGGGCACATACTAGAGGCAACCAATGTTTCTTTCTCTCTCTTTCTCCCTCCCTTCCCCCCTCTCTAAAAATAAATAAGTGAAATCTTTCTAAAAATTGAACTAAGGAAACTAGATGGTGGGTACTTACGAAGAAAAGACCTTAAATCAATCCAAGACCTTAAATCCAGTCCAGGCCACACAAAAGATACACGAGGGGAAAAACAAAAAAATACATGAGCAGAAACAGCTGGTCAGGAGATGTGACTAGAAAATCAGAGAGGGGGAGACAGAAAGAGAACGGCCTTTGCTTCTGCCAGCATTCCAGTTCCTACTCCTGCTCTATTTTCTGCCTTTTTCTGGGTGATATCCTCTGCATCCCCCAACCTCCAAATAAATCCCACTTATCACTTGTGGACAGCGCTGGGCCAACCAGCTTCCGAATGAGGGGAGCCCCGCCCACTGGAAGCAATCTGCCCTGCCCAGCGGTGCCTGGGCCTGGCTACTGGTCACAATTCTTTAATTTCTATCTAAATAAACCTCTCCTGCCCTGCCCTGTCTGAGCATAGATACAATAGTTGGCACCTAAAGAGGTATTTCTCACCCAGCAGCGCCTGGGCCTGGTGGCTGATTATAAACTCTGACTTACAGCTGGGTCAGTCAGTCCGCCTGCACTGTGGCTGAATGTGGATTCATTGATGGGCACTGAGTCAGTCATATTCGCCCAGCAGCGCCTGGACCTGGCAGCTGATTACCAACTCTCTGACTTACAGCTGGGTCAGACAGACAGCCCCACATAGTGGCAAGTGAACCTAGTGGCTGATCGTGGATTCGTTGGTTCACAGCTGAGTTGGTTTGTCCCACCCAGTGGCCCCTGAGCCTAGGAGCTGATCACAAACTCATTGGATTACAACTGAATCTTTCAGTTTAGCCCAGCGCCACCTGAAGCTGGTGGCTAATCACAGACTTATTGGATTACAGTTGGATCTTATTGCCTTTTTCAGTGGCACCTGAACCTGGCCGCTGATCACAGATTCATTGATTTACATCTGAATCTGTCCCACCAAGCTGCACCATGGAGACCACATAGACCATGATCCAGTGGGTTTCATCCCAGGGATGAAAGGATGGTACAACATTCATAAATCAGTAAATGTAATACACCACATCAACAAATTGAAAGACAAAAACTATATGATCATAGCAATAGATGCTGAAAAAGCATTCGATAAAGTACAGCAACCATTTATGAGAAAAACACTCAGAAAAATGGGAATACCTCAACATCATGAAGGCCATATATGAGAAATCTAAAGCCAACATCATACTCAATGGGTAAAAACTAAAAGCTTTCCCCCTAAGATTGGGAACTAGACAAGGCTGTCCACTTTCTCCACTTCTGTTCAACATCATTTTGGAAGTTCTAGCCATAGCTATCAAAGAAGAAAAAGAAATCAAAGGTATCCTAATTGGAAAGAAGAAAGTAAAACTGTCATTCACAGATGACATGATAGTGTACATACACAACCCAATAGAGTCCACCAAAAACTTAACCTAATAAGCAAATTTAGCAAAGTAGCTAGATATAAAGTCAATATTCAGAAATCAAAAACATTTTTGTATACCAATAATGAAACATCAGAGATAGAAGCTAGAAAACAAATCCCATGTACCATAGCAACAAGAAAAATAAAGTACTTAGGAATAAACTTAACCAAGGAGGTAAAAGATCTGTACTCAGAAAATTACAGAACATTGAAGAAAGAAATTAAGGAAAATACAAATAAATGGAAACATATACCATGTTCATGGATGAGGAGAATTAACATCATTAAAATGTCCCTACTACCCAAAGCAATCTAGTGATTCAATGCAATCCCAATTCAAACACCAATGACAGACTTCACAGAGATAGAAAAAATACTTCAAAAATTTATATGGAGCCAAAAACACCCACAAGTAACCACATCAATCTTGAGAAAGAAGAACAAAGTAGGAGGAATCACAATACTGGACATCAAACTACACTACAAGACTACTGTCATCAAAACAGTCTGGTACTGGCATAAAAATAGACATATAGATCAATGGAACAGAATAGAGAGCCCAGAAATAAACCCAGGACTCTATGGTTAATTAATATTTGACAAAGGGGGAAGGAACATAAAATGGAGTAAAAACAGTCTCTTCAACAAGTGGTGTTGGGAGAACTGGACAGAAACATGCAAAAAGATAAAACTAGACCACCAACTTACACCATGTACCAAAACCAACTCAAGATAGATAAAGGATTTAAACATAAGCAGTACCACCATAAAGGTCCTGGAGAAAAATATAGGCAGTAAAATTTTTGATATCCTATGTCGAAGTATGTTTACTGATACTTCACCAAGGGCAAAGGAAATAAAAGAACAACTCAACAAATGGGACTGTATCAAATTGAAAAGTTTCTGTTCAGCTAAAGAAAACACCAGCAAAATTCAAAGGGAACCAACTGTATGGGAAAACATAATTGCCAATGATACCTCAGCACTATTGTAAATAGCACTGCTATGAACATAGGGATACATAGGTTCTTCTGAATTGGTGTTTCAGGGTTCTTTGGATATAGTCCTAGTAGTGGAATTTCTGAATCAAAAGGCAGTTCCATTTTTAGTTTTTAAAGGAAACGCCATACTGTTTTCCATAGTGGCTGCACCAGCCTGCATTCCCACCAACAGTGCACCAGGGTTCCCTTTCCCCACATCCTTGCCAGCACTTGTTGTTTATTGATTTGTTGATGATTGCCATTCTGACAGGTGTGAGGTGGTATCTTATTGTGGTTTTAATTTGCCTAGATTCTTTAACTTAGGGGCTAGCCTGCCCCATTCTCTTTCTAAATTATTGCTTTACATTCATTATAAAACATATCTCTTTCTTTTTCTTCAAAGTCTTTTGAAGACTTCAGCATCAGAGCCTACAGGTTCTTCTTTCTCCCCGGCTAGCATCCATGGTCCTCCCCTCTATGAATGGCATCTGATTCATTTTTCTACTCTTCAGTATTTTTGTGAGTTTGCCATGAAAGTTCTTCACTGATTTGGGATCTGAGTTTGGTTTAGGCTTGGAGTTTGCACCCCTGAGCCCAGGAGCCTCTTTGCAGTCCAGTAATATATGGTGTCTGTTGGAAAACACGGCACAGATTCACATTAGTTCTACATTAACCTCTAGTCCTTTATACGGGTTGGTGATCATTATCCCAGGTCTCTTCTTTTGTGGCATTAAATTCACTAATATTTAATGATTTTAGAATAGTTGGGAGTAATAAGTCCTTTTTCTACAATTGCCTCATCCATTGCATTAACTCAAAACTTCCAGAAGGAAAGGCAAAATTATGGAGACTATAAAAAGATCAGTGGTTGCCAGGAATGAAAGATGGGAGAGAGATGACTAGGCAATACGAGAATTTTTAAAACAGTGAAAATACTTTGTGTGGTAATACGATGAAGGGCATATGTTATTATATGAGGTCTATCCTGAAAGTATCAAGCCAATGTCAATAAAATTAAAACAGTTTGTGCAGCTGATACTTTCAGGACAGACCTTGTACATTTGTCCAAACTCATAGAATGTACAACACCAAGAGTAAACCCTCAAGTATACTATGGACTTTGGGTGATTTTGATGTGTCAATGTAGGCTTGTCCCTGGTTAAAGAAAAAAGGTAGTATTCTGGTGAGTGACACTGAAAATAGGGAAAGCTACGCATAAATGTATGTGGGAAATCTACATCCCTCTCAGTTTTATTATATGCCTTCTTAGGGGAAAAAAAAAATCCTCTGGACCCTTCCCTCCCAGGACATCTCTTTTCCTTCTTGCCTAGATAAAGAGCTTTCAGGGGACTGCTCAGAGGTAGAAGGTCCAAACTCCTAAGAGCCTGACCCTAGAGGCATTCTGCTTTAGTCACTATAATATGATCATCTTGCTTCCTTTTATCCTCCTTTTCTCTTTTTGTTTCCCTTCGCCATCACTTGTCTTCATTCTCTTTTCTTCCTACTATTTTCCTTTCTTTCTCTTTTTCCTTTTTCTGTCCTTGTTTGTTATGATCTTTTTCTTTCTTTCTTTCTTTCTTTTTTGTTCTCAAGAAGCTTAAATCTAGTAGAGGCTTACTAGATTGGAGTGGACCCTAAATCCAATAACTTGCGTCTTTATAGGAGGAGGAGAGGACACACAGACACACAGGGGAGGCCATAAGAAGATGCAAGTAGAGATTGCAGGGAGGCAGCCACAAGCCTGGTAATGTCAAGCATTAGGAGAGACGTATGGAACATAATCTTCCTCGGGGCTTCCAGAAGACACCAAGCCTGTCATTACCTTGATTTCTGAATTCTAACCTCAGGGAGAGAATAAATTACTATTGTTTCAAACCTAAAAATAAAAAAAGAAAGTCAATGGTGATTGATTATGATGATGGTTTCCCAACTATAAATATACTTAAAAACACACACACACACACATTAAATTGTTTACTTCAAAGGATGAAGTATATGGTATGTGAATTACATCTCAATAAAGCTGTTGTTTTTTTTTTTTTTTTTAAAGGTTTTTTGAGTGTCATTCAAAAAGAGAAGAAGGGAGAGAGAGAAAGAAAAACACCAATGTGAGAGATGTGAGAGAGAAACACCAATTGGCTGCCTTCTGCACATGCCCCAACAGGGGGTTGGGGATCAAGCCCGCAATGTGGGCGTGTGCTCTGACTGCCAACCGAACCAGCAACCTTTTGGTTATCAGGCAACACATCAACCAACTGAGCTACACAGGCCAGGGCTCAATAAAGCTGTTATTTTTTCTTAAATTGTGTCCTGGCCTGCCGGTGGCCTTGTTTCCTCCCACTTTCATGACAAGCTTCAGAGATTTTCGTAAGCATTCCTCTCACAGAGCTATTTGGCTTAGCTGAGCTTACTGGGTTTCTTGCCTACATGGATCCCAGTCCTGGGGCCTGCCCACTGAAGTATCACCTACCAGATCCATAGGGTCGGGCTGGCAAAGGGTAAGGAGGGAGATGCAGAGGGAGGGGTATAGAGACGAACTGTTCACAGAGAAAGTATAGAAAATAATAGAGCATGTACGTACCAAAAAACATTTAGGTTGATTCCTCTTTTTCCCTCTACAAAGGAATTGCAATGGCCTTTCTCACTCATAATTACTTGTGCACCAATGTGAGAATTTCTCTAGGGAACAGGCTCGAGTGGAATTGGGGGGTCATAAGGCATATATTCAACTCCCCTAGACATTGATAAATTACTCTTGAAAACAGTTGAAATAACTTACATTCCAGTAATATGTAAGAGTTCCAATTAACCCACGTCTTATCAGCCCCCTTGGTATATAAGAAAATTTTTTTCAGCATGATGATTATAAAAAGTTATATTGTTATTTTAATGGCAGTTCTCTTATTACCAATTGAGTTGAACATCTGTCCATAAATTTATGGATATTCAGGTTATTTTGCTACGAACTACCCATTCACATCCATTGCCAATTTTCTACTGGGTTGTTTGTCTTTGACTTAGTGATTTGTGAATCTGCATATGTCCTGGATACTAATCGTTTGTCAGTTACATGCATTGCAAGCATCTTTACTCAGTCTACAGCTTGTCTTCTCACTTTGTTTATAATGTATTTTAGTACTTGCCAGGTTTTAATTTTAATATTGTCAAATTTTCCTTTATGATTCATGAGACATTTTTGTTTTGTGTGAGAAATGTACCTCACCAAAATTCTTCAGTATTTCTTTTTAAAGTTTTATACTTTTCTTCCACATTGGATCTTTAATGCACATGAGATTTAGTTTATGTGTGCTATGAGGTAGAGATTTGATTTTCTTTTTCTCCATAGGGAGCATTGGTCCCAGAATATTTATTGAATAGCTCGTTTTCCCCTTATAATTCATAGTGCCTTGCCACTAAATTCAAGTTTCCAGATACAGATGGAAACCTCAGAAATTCATCCCTCTGCAAAATAAACACAGTTTTGATTTCTACAGTGCTATGATGTCTTAATAACTTAAGGGCAAATACCCTCACCATAATCTTATTCAAAATTTGTAGTACTTCTTGATTCATTAAGTCTGTAAGATTAATTTTGTTGAATTCCACAAAAGTCTTACTCAAAGTTTGTTATTTGGGAGAGAATTGTTCTCATTCATTAATATAGTGGACCTCTCTGTATTAGCCTAGGTTCTCCAGGGAAGCAGAACCAATAGGGAAGGGGGGAAAGAGAGAGAGGGAGAGGGAGGGAATGTGTGTGTGTGTAGAAAAAGAGAAGTTTGTTTCAAAGAATTGACTCACACAGTTGTGGGGACTGGCAAATCCAAAATCTCCAGGGTATGCCAACAGTCTAAAAATCCAGCAGAATGTTATGCTGCAGTCTTGAACCAGAGGGCAGCCTGGGGACAGAACTCCTTCCTCGTAATGAAGACCTCACTTTCTTCACTTAAGGCCTTCAACTGATTGGATGAGGGACACCCATATTATGAAGAGTAATAGGCATTACTCAAAGTCTACTGATTTAAATATTAACCATATTTTTTTTCACAATAGCATATAGACTGCTGTTTAACCAAATATCTGGGTACCATAGTATAACCAAGTTGACAAATAAAATTAATCATCACATTCTATGTTTTTAGGTCTTCTTTTATGCTCTCCATAAATGTTTTGCATATACGCTTGTTTGATTTATTCATAAACTTACAGTTTTTATTACTGTTGGAAATAGCATAAGTATTTTTTTAACTTTTTGTTCAGTGTACCATTCATGTGGTAAAATGCACAAATCATAAATGTACAACTTGGTATGAATTTTCACAAAATTAATTTATGCATAAAACTAGCAAACAGAAAACACAGACACGTCCTAGGTGCTCCCTTGTGCCCTCTTCCAGGAGCTATCCAACCCCTCCTCAGAGTAACCAATGTCCTGCTTCTAACACCATCCTTAGCCTTACCTGGTTTGGAACTTTATATAAATCATATCAAGCGTGCTTTTTTGTAACTGATATCTTTCTTAACAGTATGTCCTATTCTGATGTTTGTTCTTTATGAGTTTGGGCTCTCAGGACAGACTAGAAAACCTGTGATCACCTTTTTTATTCCAGAGCATGTGCCTGGGCTTTTTGAGAAACACCCTCCTTGAGCAAGGTTATAGGACCTCTGGGGGCAAGTGGGGTGGGAGAAGAAAGGGACTGTATAACTGTTTATAAAATCTTATTCTTCCACCCTCCTGTTCCCAGGGCCCCAAGGAAGGGCCTAAAAAAACCTTGAAACACCTGAGGGAGGCCCTCCAGGACTCATAAAACTGGACAAGAATTTTTCAAAACTAGGGCTAAGGCAAGAGAAGATTCAAAGAAAGGGTCTGAACTGAAAAAAAGAGGGCACACCCGGCATTAATTGAGGAGAAAGGAATAAAGAGATCAGTTACAACAATGCGGATGAGGTTAAGGGAAAGCAAGAGTCCAGTGCTGCACCCTGAGGCTGGCAATCATGGGAGCTATTACTATTTCTAGACCTGGCAGGAAACAAGTGGGAGTGATTACTGGAACCCTGAGAGACCCACAACTACAGCAGAGAACTGTTCAATGGGAACATGGCTTTCAAAAGAGGTAGCCATTGCCAACCCATGGCCCAGCCAGTGCCATGAAGCATTTAACATCCTGCTCCTTGAAGCAGAGACCCATTGATTGTGGTAAACAAAGCAGAAAATGATAAGTGGCCCTCTAATTCTTATCCCCATCCCTTGGCCCTAGGGTTGTTTGTATACCTCATAGCCAGAGGAATCTGCAGTTTGTTGGCCCACAGGGCTATTTCAACTGCTTGTCCTGAACAAGGCAAAGAAGAACTGGGTTGGGTCTAACCTTGGTGTTGCTGGTTCAGATGAGAGAAGCCACCAAAACCTTCCCCCAACTCTCCCACGTACACATGTGCATACATATTAAGGGCTATAAAGTAGTCTACAGCTATTAGTTATTTTATTATCAAGGATGTTCTTGGTGAGTAACTTGGCCTTCAAAATACCAAGAGATAACTTTGAAGTTCCTAAAAGCAGCCCAGAGTGTAAAAGGTGAGGAGAAAAGAAGAGATGGGAAATCAAGGAAAGAGGAAATTATAAGATAGCTTAAGACTAGGGTCCATTGTGAATAAAGAGACCAACAAGAAATTTCCCGTGGTGAAGTGTCAAAAGATTTTAAGAATTTTTAAGAACTCCTCCTCTGCCTCTTTCCTAAATACTCAGGAAAATGTTCTACAAAGAGGCCACTTGAATTAGCTCAGCCAACCACCCTTCTCCCTAAACCTTGACCCTTTCCCCATTTTGTGGGTTGCTTCTCCTTTCAGAAGAAATAGCCACCTTCCAAGGTCCATCTCTCCATTGGGCATTGGATCCCACTTCCCTCTGTACCAGGCTGTATCAATTATTCCTCTTTAATCTGGTTTCTCCTCCCACATTTCCTTTTTCACCTATGCATATGCTTAGTCTTGCTCAACACTTTTAAAAAGCAAACCTTTGACCTCCTCTACTCAATTTTCCACCCTTTATTCTTCTGTCCCATCACTATTGAACTCCTATAATGCCCTACCTACCTGGATTCCTGCAAATGTCATCATAAAAGTCATCAAGAACCTCTGTAGTGCCAAGTCTAGCGATCTAATTTTAGTCTTCATTTGGCTGCCACGCTTGACCCTCAGGACCTCTCCCTATTCCTGAAAATCCTGTCCCAGCCTCAGCCACATTCTCACCAGATTCTCCTCCTGTACCTCTGACCACCTCTCACTTTTTTAGTCTCCTTTGTCACTCTTCTTCTTCTTAAATGTTGAATGCCCCCAGTTTTCTATCCTTGGCCCCTTTTCCTTCTCACTTTATACATTCTTCCTAGAAAAGCTCACCCATTAACATCTTCAATATTCTTTCCAGTTATTCTTTCCAGTTCCTGAGCACTGAAGTCATCAGGTCAGCCATACTTGACAGGGAACTGTGGGTTCCATGAGGCACCAGAGATGGCACTATCCTAGCCAAAGCTTAGACTTCGACCTGGTGACTCAAGCACTTTATGCCTAACTGTCAAAGCAAAACCATGTGCAAGGCCTTCAGCTTGGGTGTGGGGGACTGGCATGGGGGCAGTGGATGCACATAGATTTAAAGTCCTGCAAATTGGCCACCAGCCCTCCTTCTTCTAGTGTCCAACAGTGGGACAAAGGTGTACTGGTCTATGTAATGAGGAAGTAACTTCAGGCCAAAAGACAAAAAAATAGGCAACTACATAAAATACAAGGGAATTCATTATATGGTAACTTACTTACAGGAAGACTAGACCAGAGTCGACAGCTAGCCCAGCAGTTCTGCACAAATTATTCTCCACTAACAGACCCCTGTTCCAGTTATTTTTTGTAATAAACTCTAGTACTAATGATTGAAAGATAAAGGGACAAAGAATGCAGTAGCACCAAGGGCCATACCTCAGGTGGTATTGTGATAGATGATTGCTTATAACTAATACTATGAATAGTATTTATCTTGGTTTTCATGCAATCCTGGCTTTTTTTTTTTTTAAATCCTCATCCAAGGATTTACTTCTTGATTTTAGAGAGAGAGAAACATTGATGTGAGAGAGAAACATCCATCAGTTGCCTCCCTACATGTTCTAACCAGGGATTAAATCCCCAATGTAGGTATGTGCCCTGACCAGAAATTGATCTCATAACCTTCTGGTGTACAGGATGATGCTCCAACCAACTAAGTCACCCAGCCAGGACATGCTGGCTACATTTTAAGAAACACAAATAATCATCAACTAGAAAGCTTTGATTTGCTTGCTGGGGACAGTGAGGTTGGTCAAAGTTTAGAGCATGAAACCTAAAAAATGAAATTCAGGACACAAACATGGAGTTACTTTTGTTGACACCTAGGAGAGCCACATTGCCACACACATCCATCCCTACCATCACATATTCTATGCAACAGAAAGAATTGTAATTCCATGAACTTCTCCACCTTTGCCAACACTCAAATTTCTTTGTTCCTCTTTCCAACACTCGCCTTCACTCACTCCATCCAATTACCCCAAAGTGAAATGGTCTGAAATCACATGACAATAGTGCCCTCTAGAGGAATATCTTTCAAATTGCAATAGTGCCCTCTAAGGGTGTGATAGATTGCTTTTTCCAAAGATATCTCCCATCCCACCTGCTCTGCTTACAACACTATTTTGTCACTCAGTATATCAAGAAATGGAGTTTGTGTTCTCTCTTCTTCAGTTGAGGCAAGCTTGTTATTATAAAGGAAATGATGCTATGTGACTTCCAAGGCTAGGCTACCTTCTGTCTGGCTCTCAACTTTGGAGCACTTAGACACCTATAATTGATTCAACTGCCCAGCAGCTGCCATGTTATAAGGAAACCAAACCAGCTCAGGAAGAGAGAACACATGGATCAACTAATTGAAAGACAGCTGAGCCCTTCCCAAATTCCCTGCACCACAGAAAACAAAGGAGATAATAAAATGATTGGTGCTATTTTAAGACACTGAGTTTTGGGCTGATTCATTATTCTGCAATTGATAAATAGAATAGCATGTCATGAATTCAGTCTAGTATATCATGACCAGTGTGCTTTTTCAAACTAAGTAGAACAGAACAGAATAAAATGGAAAATGTAAAAATAAGGGTATGCATATGGTTAATAAAATTTTTATGAATGTGTGTTTGTATATGTTATGCTGGATCAAGAAGTAAAATGTATTTGTTCCTGTGACTCATATACAAATTTAAAAGTTTTAAGAGGTTAGACTATTACTACGACCCTCTAGTTACAAAAACCAAACCCCACTGAGGCCAATATCATTGCAGTGAGTCAAGGAGGCTGGGAATTCTAATTCTTTGCAAGCATGTTACAAGTGGGCCCATTTCACTTTACCATCTAGACTAGAGAAAGGAGCAGGAATGTCTTCTGCTTGTGAGAACAAGAAAGAAGGTGATTTCTAGGAAAGGGCTATTTCTAAAAAAAGGATGTTTGGAGATAGTTTGATGGAACTTCTGCATCAGGATCACTTGGGGGCTTAAAAGATGCAGATTCTTGGGCCTCTCCTTGAATCTACAGTATCAGAGGCATGGTCCAAACCCAGCTCCCTGGGCAGGGCATACTAAAGCTGGAGATCTACTGAGTTGCATTACCCCCAGAAAATGAAGGTACCTGTATCACACAAAGGCCAGAATTCTGAGAGTTCTCATTGCACCATGAATGTAACTGAAAATAGTCCTGATTGTCAAGAAACCTCATCTGGGGCTCCTTTAAAGGGAGCGGGCCAAGGCTGGAACTCATCCATTTGTTAAAAAGATTGTATTTCTGTATACGTCTGTGTCTGCATGAATCTCTCTGTGTTGTCTGAGAGTGCCTGAGTATGTTCTATAATATAGAATGTACTACTATATATAATATATAGTACAGAACACACTCAGATATATTATTATAATAACTATTATTTACTGTATATGAGGTCTGTCCAGAACTCCAACCATTATTAATTAAATGAGAACAGTTTGTGAGACATCAACATAACCTACAGTATCACCATAACCTGGAGTGGAACGTGCATGCGTGAACAGTGACAGCTTCACTGTACTAGTCAGTCAGGGCACTAGATACCATGGAGTGAGCACGTATACTGTATGACTGTCGCATTCAAAATGATTGAGTGAGTAGAGCAATGAATCTGCATCAAATTTTGCATTAAGCTTGAACATTTGTCCAGCGAAACTATGCACATGATTCAGAAGGCTGCAGTTATGGGCAACTGGTGATCGTCAGCTTCATGATGACAATGCACCCGCTCACGCATCATGTCTTGTGCAGAGGTTTTTGGTGAAACATCAAATTACTCAGGTGACTCAGCCCTGCTACAGCTCAGACTTGGTGTCCTATGACTTCTGGCTTTTCCCAAAACTAAAATCACTTTGGAAAGGAAAGAGATTTCACACTGTCAGTGAGATTCAGGGAAATGTGACAGGGCAGCTGATGATGATTGTGAGAACTGTGTGAGGTGCCAAGGTGCCTACTTTGAAGGGGACTAAGGTGTCATTGTCCTATGTACAATGTTTCTTATATCTTGTATCTTCTTCAATAAATGTCTCTATTTTTCATATTACATAACTGGGTACCTTCTGGACAGACCTTGTATTATGATGTTTGATATCCTAAAAAATCTTTCTGGCTGAAGAGAGACTGCCTCTCCCTGGGCTAGCCAATTCTCAGAGATAGCAAAGGGCCCAACCAGTAGCATTCCCTTGACGTGCAAAGGAAGCAATCCAGAGCTAGGCCACACTGCCTCTATCTGGCCCCAAAGCACTATTCCTGTGCCTTAATCATCCCAGGTCCAAGTGCCAAAAATAACTGCCTGCTTCAGGACCCTTCCATCCTGATTAAGAGCAGATTTGGCCTTGGCCAGTGAGACTCAGTTGGTTGGCACATCGTCCCATAACTGAAAGATTGCCAGTTCAATCCCAGGTCTGGGTGTATGATCCCTGGTCTGGGTATGTGCAGGAGGCAATCAATTAATGCTTCTCCCTCTCGTTAACACGTGTGTGTGTGTGTAGTGAAAAAAAATGTCCTCAGGTAAGGCTTTACAAAAGAGCAAATTTTGATTGTCCTGGGCAGGTGACTCAGTTGATTGGAGCACTGTCCCATGTGCCAGAAGGTTACAGGTTCTCCCTGGTCAGAGCACATACCTAGGTTACAGGCTCAGTCCCAGACTGGAGTGTATACAGAAGGCAACTGATCAATGTTTCTCTCTCACATCTCCCCCCCCCCGCCCCCGCCGCCCTTCCTCTTCCTCTAAAATCAATTAAAAAACATATCCTCAGGTGAAGGTTTTTTTTTTTTTTAAGATTTTATTTATTATTTTCAGAGAGAGAGGATGGGAGAGAGGGAGAGAAATATCAATGTATGGTTGCCTTTCACCTGCCTCCAGCTACAAACCTGGCTGGAGACCTGGCTTGCAACCTGGTTATGTGACCTGGCTGGGAATCGAACAGCGACCTTTGGGTTCAAAGCCAGCACCTATTCACTGAGCCACCAGCCAGAGCTTAGGATTTTTTTTTTTTTTTTTTTTTTAAACAGCTTATTTGGATGGATAAACAGTGTAGGAGTCACTGGGGCCTCACCTCTGGGCTTTGTGAGTTTTACCAAATTGCCCAGCCTGCTCCAGCAACTAGGGGGCCACCTCAGTAGCTAAGAAGCCCCTGAAATTATCCAAACTAACCAATCCTAAATTGTTCCCTCTGTGATGTCTCACCTTTGCCAGGGAAACTCCAACCAAGGCCATGGGCTAACCACTCCCCTCGCCCCTTCGTCCTGACCACCCTTGTGTCTTTCCGTGGACCTGTGCAGTGTGCCACAGGAGTGTCTCTAGGTCCTGTGAGTATAATAAAGTTTGTTTTTCTGATCCTCTCTTCTGTCTCCTCTCATGGCTGCACCTGACTGAACTTCTCATAAAAGAATACAATATAGTATCTGTGTGTCTCTGTTTTGTCTGTGTGTCTGGGAGTGTGTGTAGCCGCAGAAGGAGTCCTGGGAAGGCCCTTTAGACAAAGTGTTTCTTGATAAGCTCCAGGAGCAGTCTCTATCTATCTTATTTACTCGTTTTAAGCCTCCTTGTATTTCAGTGGTTTTTTTGGGTTTTTTTTTTTTTACACATACACACACTGCACACCCAACAGCATACACACTTTGCCTTGAACAGTAGATCCCCAAGCTCCTACTGGATGGGGCCTCCTACCTTTATTTCTTCTTTCAGTCCCAAAATGCCATTAATATTAATATAGATCCACTGGACTAAAAGGAAGCTTAGAGATCCTGCAATCCAGTGAATTCTTAAGAAATTTGGCAATTAAAAAGTGTTTAATCACCATCTATTGATGGAATATGAATAGGGTCACTTCAACTCAACTAAGGAGCCAAAATGATCTCATGAAGGGACCCACAGTTTATTCATACACTAATTTATCTCATACTGGAGTGAAAATATTAGGTCAATTAAATCAGTTGTATTGTTAATATATTTTACTCATTATGCTATTACAATCGCCCCAATTTTCACCCTTTGCCCACCTGCATCCAGTACCCCCACATTCCCTCCAGCAATGCCCCCGCTTATGCATGTCCCTGGGTCATGCATATACATTCTTTGGCTACTCTATTTCCTATACTGTTCTTAACATCCCCTTGTCTATTTTGTACCCACCAATTTGTACATTTTTTAAAATATTTTATTTATTATTTTCAGAGGAGAAGGGCAAGGAGGGAGGAAGAAAGGGAGACAAGCATCAATGTGTGGTTGCCTTTCACCTGCCTCCAGCTAAGGACCTGGCTGGAGACCTGGCTTGCAACCTGGTTATGTGCCTTAACTGGGGAATCAAACCAGTGACTTTTGGGTTCTCAAGCCAGCATCAATCCACTGAGCCTTTATCAGCCAGAGAATATACTTCCTAATCCCAGCATTTTTTCCCTCATTCCCTCCACTGCCCCTCCCAACTGATAACTCTCCAAATGATCTCCATATTTATAATTCCATTTCTGTTCTACTATTTGCTTAGTTTGATTTCTTTAGATTCAATTGTTGATAGTTTTTAATTTATTGCCATTTTAATGTTCATAGTTTTGATCTTCTTCATGTTCTGAAACAGGCTCCTTTAACATTCCATATAATAATGGCGTGGTGATGATGAACTCCTTTAGCTTTACCTTGTCTGGGAAGCACTTTTTCTACCCTTCCATTCTAAATGCTAGCTCTGCTGGGTAGAGTAAGCTAAGGTCCTTGTTTTTCACCACTTTGAATACTTCTTGCTAGTCCCTTCTAGCCTTAAAGTTTCTTCTGAGAAATCAGCTGACAGTCTCGTGGAAAATCCTTTGTAGATAACGCTCTGCTTTTCTCTTGCTGCTTTTAAGATTCTCTTTTTATCTTTAACCTTTGGCATTTTAATTATGATGTGCCTTAGAGTGGGCCTCTGCATCCATCTTGTTTGGGACCTTCTGTGCTTCCTGGACTTGTATGCCTAGTTCCTGCACCAAATTAGGGACGTTTTCTTTCATTATTTTTTAAAATAAGTTTTCAATTTCTTGCTCTTTTTCTTCTCCTTCTGATACCCATATGATTCAAAAGTTGATACGTTTGAAGTTGTCCCAGAGCCTCCTTACCCTTTCCTCATTTTTTGCATTCTTTTTCTTCTTCTTGTTCTGGTTGAATGTTTTTCATATCTTATGTTTCAAAGCATTGATTTGATTCTCAGCTTCATTCATCCCACTTTTGGTTATCTGTAAATTTTTCTTTATTTCACTTAGTGAGAATTTCACTTCTCCTTGGGTCTTTTTTATGCTGTTAAAGTACCCAATGAGTTCCCCAAGCATCCTCCTAATAATTAGTGCTTTAAACTCTGCATCTCCATTTTGTTTTGTTCTTTTTCTGAAGTTTTGTTCTATTCTTTCATTTGGGCTATGTTTCTTTGTTTCCTCATTTTGACAGCCTCCCTGTGTTTGTTTCCATGTAATAAGTAGAACTACTTTGACTCCCTGTCTTAGTAGTGTGGCCTGTTGTAGAACATCACACCCGTAAGTTGAATGGGTCAGAGCCTTAGGTAACTGCCACGACAGGACAATCTGTGTGAACCAGGTTGATGGTTCTCAGATATGCTGTCACCGCTCTATGGCGCTGTGTGGGGGAGGGCTCAGAAAAGAAACAACAGCCATTACCTGGACTCTGGAGTTTTGTCCTGGAAGAAGCTATCCCCAAGTGCTCACCCTGTTGCCAGACACTTCAGTTTTTCCCTGTCTGCCACTGGTGCCCTTTCAGCTGCTGCCCCATTGCTGGAGCCCAGAGAGAGAGTCTGTGTAAGTCCTAAGACTATTGCAGGCCCTTTAAGGAAGACATCTGAAAATCCCAGTTTCTTCTACCACCCCAACCCCACTGGTTTTTATAGCCAAAGGTTATGAGTACTTACTTTCTTCGCACTGGAACCTTGGGCTTGTTAGTCTAATGTAGGGGAAGGATCACTCTCGGGGCATCCCTTTGATTTTTATCCACCATATGTGGATAAAATGGAACTGAATGGATCCGACTTCACTGAGGCTTCTGGCAGAATTGTCACAATGAGTGGGAGTGTGCCCTCTCCCAGAGTCTTGCTAAGACTGAGAACAGACAAATTTGACCCACCCAATTAGACTGCAAGTTGTTTTTTTTAAGATTTTATTTATTATTTTTAGAGAGAGGGTAAGGGAGAGAGACATCAATGTATGGTTGCCTTTCACCTGCCTCCAGCTACAGACCTGGCTGGAGACCTGGCTTGCAACCTGGTTATGTGCTCTGGCTGGGAATTGAACCAGCGACCTTTGGGTTCGCAGGCCAGCGAAAGGTTAAAGATAAAAAGAGAATCTTAAAAGCAGCAAGAGAAAAACAGAGCGTTATCTACAAAGGATTTTCCACGAGACTGTCAGCTGATTTCTCAGAAGAAACTTTAAGGCTAGAAGGGACTAGCAAGAAGTATTCAAAGTGGTGAAAAACAAGGACCTTAGATTACTCTACCCAGCAGAGCCTTACCCACTGTGCCACCACCCGAGGCTAGACTACAAGTTATTTATAAAGTCTCTAGATGGTTATGTATATTAAGAAAATAAGGCTCAAGAACCAGATCTATGTTTCAAATACTTAACAACTTGAAAATTCTAACAATAGTTCTAGTTCTTTTCATTCTCCCCATGACTCCCTACTGGGCCCACCAGTGTCTCATGGGCCCCCTCAGGCTAAAAGGGACAGATAAAAATGGGTGAAACTGCCCATTCCTCATCTCTGTGTCTCTGCCTGCCCTACCCGTCTGGGTGAATGTGACTTCTTTAATTACTTAGTTGTCAGGTTTCATACAGGTAAATTTCCTGACAATCTTGGGTGATAGTGGTCTTGTTATTTAGTTGTAATTTTTGTTGTGCTTATGTGGGGAGGTGAGCAGTGTTTACCTATGTTTCCATCTTGACCGGAAGTCTAAATCAGTTGTATTGCATGAAGAACAAAAAGCACAAACTATGACAAGAGGCCTAATGCAATGTAATGATCACCAAGCAGGCGATGGCCTCAACCCCACCATAATTGAAAATCGCTGCCTATCCATGCAAAAGCCCTCTATCTCTTGTGACTAGGTATGGGTCACCTCCCCTTAAAATTAGATTATAATATGATAATCATAATATATGTATGTTTCTATTTTATTACACATTTTTAAGGTTTTATTTCTTTATTTTTAGAAACAGGGGAAGGGAGAGAGAAAGAGAGGGAGAGAAACATCAATGTGTTGTTGCCTCTTGCATACCCCCAACTGAGGACCTGGTGTGCAACCCAGGCATGTGCCCTGACTGGGACTTGAACTGGTGACCCCTTGGTTCACAGGCCAACACTCAATCCACTGAGCCATACTAGCCAGGGCTATTACACATTTTTTAATGCATTTAAGGAAAACTATTATCGAAATTATTTTCAGAGTTTGGTTTTAGGATTTTTAAGAATACAAAACAGAAATTTAAAAACATTGATTTAACTTCATTTTCAGCTAGGAAAATTGAGTCCAAGAGGAGGAAAGACTTGCCCAAGATGGTAGGTTCTTTTTTGTTTCAGATTCACAAAGGTAAAATATATTTGGAGAAGATTCACAGGTATGCTAAGGACCTCCTGGTCTCAATCCTGAGGGGACCCACGAGACAGTGGTGGGCTACTGGGAGTCATGGAGAGAATGAAAAGGACTAGAACTATTGTTAGAATTTTCAAGTTGTTAAGTATTTAAAACATAGATCTGGTCCTTGAGCCTTATTTTCTTAATATACATAACCATCTAGAGAATTTATAAATAACTTACGGTCTAACTGGGTGGATCTAATTTATCTAATCTTAGTCTCAACAAGACTCTGGGAGAGGGCACACTCCCTCCCACTCACTGTGTCAACACTACCAGAGAAGCCTCAGTGCAGTCAGATCCCTTCAGCTCTGCTATGCACATTGGCATAGTTACACAGACCTTGTGAGATAAACAGCTGACTCCAAGTTGCCCTTATTTCCCCGGAGTTCACACCCAGAAGCTGGTAAAAAGCTGGCACCTGGTTATAACTTTTCATGCAGTCTGTTTCGTTCAACTCTGTTAATATATTTGGTGTTCTTTTGTCAAATGTCTTTCTGTTTAATCTCCTCCATCCTAACTTGCTCCCAAGCCATTTACCTCCTAATCTCATGGTTCAAACCCAATGTACCTGTCCTTGCACCTCCCATGTAGTGTCTCCAGCCATTTCTCTCCTCTACTAAGCAGCTGTCTCTATCCTGCAATTCTACTTCAGCTGTGAGGTGAACAGTCTTCTCTGCTCCCACCTGGCCTGATGCCAAAATAGCTATCTCTGCAGAGCCCTCAAAGAACCTAAAGAATGCATCCTGCCCCAGTAATCTGGCATATCCAATGACATCAAGCTTAAATCATAAGGTTCCAGAGGCACCTGTGGGCTGCCTGGAGGAAGAAGCAGCAACTTAATGCTGGTACCTGAGCATTGAAATGCAGGGGAGGACCCCTCTCTGAGTGTTGCAAATCGAGTGCTTGAGGCCAAAGCAGGGCCTGTCCCCATACCTATTCTACAGCCTTTTGGAAAACTAATGACTTACTAGAGATGTTCTCTAGTTGCCTAGCTCACCATTCAAACCTTCTTAGGATCTTGAATATTCATAGGCAGAGGTCAACTATCTTAGAATAAGGCAAAGTAAAATCAATTTGTTATTCACATAGTTATGTTCTATAAATTTGCCCCTAAGTTGAATTAACAAATACTGAACTATTGTTCCTAGGGGAGAATACAGGGCTAAGTTCCTGTGTCCTATAAATATGTCTTCTTTGGTTATATAAAAATTCTCTCATGTCAGAACATTCTATCATAATTGATGAGCAAGAGAGTGAGGATAGGCCAGCTCATATATATATATATATATATATATATATATATATATATATATGGAGGTTAACAGCAGATCCTCATGATTAACTAGTAACCAAGTTGCTAGGTGTTTCTTCTAACAGAACTTTGCATACTCTGGCAATCCCACCCAGATGGAAGTCAAAGCTCCAGTGTGCTCTCATCTGCCCTGTGTACCCCAGCCAGCTTTCTTGCTTTCCCAGAGTTACAGAGGAAAAGTAATTCTGTTAAGTCTTAGTGATTTACATGGGCAGACCGGCAGGAGAAGTGGAAGGAGGTAAGAAAAAAAAAAAAAATTCTATTGCAGAAATCACATGGTAGGTCTCAAAGATAGAGTGACTTCAGGCAGAGCTTTGGCAAACAGACATTGAGCTAGGATAGGCCCACTCTCTGGAGAACCGGAGGAGCATTCTGTGGCCCAGTGGGAACGAACGCTTCTGCTCAGGAAGCCAGGGGAAGCAAGGCTGTCATTAAGGCAATCTGGGCAGAGCCATGATTACAGATGGACCAACCTGTCAGGATGAAACCAAAATCCACACGGCCAACTCCCTGACGCGGGGCCGTGCCTTTCCCATGCTGCCCATGCTACTCCAACTAGTATATCATGGCAGTGACGTGGCCTTAAGGCTTTATGAGAAAAGTGCCTAACAGTATAAATAATAATAATTTTTAAAGTGTTGTTGTTGAGTGAGCTGCAGTCTTACATAAGCTGGTCTATCCTCACTTTCTTGCTCATCAATTAGGATAGAATGTTCTAACATGAAAGAATTTTTATTTTAATTTTTTTAAGATTTTATTTATTATTTTTAGAGAGAACGAAAGGGAAAGAGGTAGAGAGGGAAAGGGACACCAATGTATGGTTGCCTTTCATCTGTCTCCAGCTATGGATCTGGCTGGAGACCTGGCTTGCAACCTGGTTATGTGCCGTGAATGGGAATCGAACCATCAACCTTTGGGTTCGAAGGCCAGAGCCTTATCCACTGTGCCAACATCCAGGGCTGAGAATTTTTATATAACTAAGGAAGACATATTTATTGGAGAAAACTTAGAAATTCCATGTAAACATTCAGAAGAAAGTCTTCAAACTTTCTTCTATGTATATATGCTTTTGTTTCCTATAAAAAAAATTAAAAATCATGAGGTACAGAACTCTTTTGTTACTAAGCTGTAACGGTTTTATAAAATGTAACATACAGTTTCCATGTCAATAAAAATGCTCTTGCCCTGGCTGGTGTGGCTCAGTTGGTTTGAGCATCATCCCATAACCAAAAGGTCGTGGGTTCACTTCCCAGTCAGGACACATACCTAGGTTATTATTACAGGTTTAATCCCTAGTGCTGCCATGTATGGGAGGCAACCAATCAATGTCTTATTCTCACATCTCTCTCTCTGTCTTTCTTCCTCTCCCTCCCTCCCTCTCTCTCTCCCTCTCTCTCTCTCTCTTTCTTTCTTTCTCTTTCTATCTCTCAAAAAACAATGAAAAATACCCTCAGATAAGGATTTTAAATAATTTTAAAAATAAAAATGCTCCTATAGCATCATTATTTATGTTTGCAGGGTACACCATTAATATGGTACTTGTTGTAGTTATTTAATTAGTTTCCTATTGGTACACATTTAGTTGTTTCCAAATATGGACTATTATAAATGTTCTACTAAACATTCTTGTTCACATATTTTGCCAAACATGTCTGATTATACCCCCTAGGTTCCTTCTTTAAAAGAAATTGTTGGCCTAAGGAGTTTTCATGTGTTTCTGGCTTTTGACGTAAATCGCCAAATGGCTTTGCCCTACTGATGTGATAAGTCATACCATTATAGCTCCCACCATTGTATAACTGTTTCTTTCTCTCATTTTCACTTGAAATTGGTTTTATTTTACCATCTAAGAAGTTGAACAGTGATACACAAAACAGTGATTTTATTTCTTAAATGTTCAGTGAGTGAAGCTAAATATTATTCCACATGTGTATTCATTTCCTAGAGCTGCTATTTAAAAAGTACAACAAACTGGATAGCTTAAAACAACAGAAATGTATTATCCCACAATTCTGGAGGCCAGAAGTTCAAAGTCAAGGTTTCAACAGGGTCATAGGCCATGTACACTCCCTCTGAAGGATCGAGGGAATCTATTAACTCCTCTGGCCATCTATCTTCTCTGGTATTTTCGTTGCCATACCACTCAGGATATTCACACCCTGACTCAGCTTCTTTCTGTCCCTCTTTCCCAGACCTTTCCACTGTGCCCACTAGAACTTGTCCTGTGTATAATAAATCCCCCCATAACTGTCATCCTCTCCACTAAATGTTTCCTTCATTTCCTTGCTTTAACTGAAATCTAGATTTCTCCCCTTGGGTCTCCTCTTTTAAAATATTTTAAAATTCTACCACCCCCATTTCATTTCAAAGCATATTTCCTCATTTCTCCTGCTTTCCTTTTCATTTATGTACTCATCAGTCAGCTTTGTTTTTGTCTCATCTTTTTTCCATTTCCTAGAAATATTTTCCTGAATTTATTTAAAGAACAATGCAGATCTTATCTGAAATCTTCTTTTGTTTTCTACCATAAATCTCTTTCAAAGGTATTTTTTTTCAGCCCTGGCTGGTGGCTCAGTGGATAGGTGCAGGCCTGCGAACCCAAAGGTTACTGGTTCAATTTCAGTCAGGACACATAACCAGAATGCAAGCCAGGTCTCCAGCCAGGTCCATAGCTGGAGGCAGGTGAAAGGCAATCATACATGGATGTTTCTCTCCCTTTCTTCTTCCCTCCTTGCCCTTCTCTCTAAAAATAATTAATAAAATATATATTTTTTTAATTTTTCCTCCACTTCTTCAGTGTTAATAGCCTCTTTCTTGCAGGGCACTGAGTTTTTTATAAGTTTCCTGGGGTAGGGGTGGGAGGCAGTCCATCAGTTTACTCCTTACTAAACTGTAAGAGTTTTATCTAAGTTTGGTATGTTTCCTAGAAACTGAGTGCATTGGTTCTTTTTAGCTCCCCCACTCTCTACAGATAGGCATGATCTCTTGTACCTCAGGTTGAAGGATGTAGTGCTCATTCATTGATTCAGATGGCCAAGGCAACCAGGGCCATGGGGAATCATGACAGAGGAACTCTTTCTTTGCAACTATTCTCTATGGTTTTAGTGAGGTCGCTGTACTATGTGACACCTGGAAGCTCTTAACCCCACTCATCATCTATAACAAACCTTGTAAATTCCACTGCAGCTGCTGCCACCGCCAGATTGTAGACAGACAGCTCCCCGACAGCAATCAGGTCTTTCTTTCCCCTTCTCCCATATCCAGCCCAACTTTACCATGTTAATACAGCTTGTATCCATGAAGAACTTTGCTGACATTCTAAATGGCTAATCCTCAAAAACCACTAAAGGCTTGCTGCCTGTTACAGCCTCCTGAGTTTCAACGCCCACTGCAACCACTGCCTCGAACCACACTGACCCACAGGGACCACAGGGACCCCTCTCAAGAAGCTAGAAAGCCTGGTGGTTAAGTGTTGTGGCCTTTAGAGCCAGTTAACCTGGATGTGAATCCTGGCTTCGCTATTTGCAAACACAACCTTGCACACAGTGTTTAACCTCCCTGTTTCCGCATCTGTTAAAATGGAAATATAAATAACACTTAGCCCCAAAGGATTAGACTAAGGGTTAAATAAACATATTTGCAAAGTACCTAGAATGATGCCTAGCATGTAGTAGGTGTTTAGAATAAATAAATTAAACTTTTCCCATCGTCAGCCCTATTTCCTCTAGCCTCAAATTGATCATGGAGCCCATAGTCTTCTCCATTTATTTTCCTTTTAGTGTTTTTTTTTTTTTTTTTTTTACTTGAACTATTTGAAGCACATAGGAAAGGGCTGTAGGAAAGAGGAGCCAAATCTCACAGCAGGTGGCATGTCCTACAGAGAAGACAGGAGTGGCTGAATCCTACAAATAACACTATCCCATGTTTAAGTTAAAGTTGTTTGCTGCACTGGGATGCAGCATATCTTATCCTGTGGCTTCAGATTTTTGGTCAACAAGTGCCACCCATACACGCTCCACTGTGTCCATGGTACCGAGAGGGAGTTTAGGAATCAGGGCAGATTCTAGTGCAAGGTGACAGGGTTCAGAAATGGGATCACACACAGAGGACAAGATGTGGCAGAAGGAAAGAATGCCACAAAGCATGGAATTCCAACCAGGATTAAAGGAAAGCAATGAAAACCCCTTCAATCCTCAGAGAAATTCGGAGGATGCTCAGTCTCCCAGCAGATGTGGATGAGGGTTCAAGACAATTTTATTTAAATCTTAAAGGACAGATGGCTACAGCAAGGAGGACTTTGCAGACATTTAGCAACCAACAGTGGCATTACATGTGTCGGTGTCATTATGCCAAAGTAAGGAATCGTACCATTGGCCCCAGTACAAAGTCCTACATCAAAAAATAAAAGATACCTTTATGTTTCCTCCTCATTCTCACCTAGCAAATCTGATCCTTTCAGTTCAGGCAACAGAGTCTGGCAATTGCCAGTGCAATACGTTTATGATGCTCCAAATCCTTCATATACTAACTCAACTATCTATTTTGTACCACAAGACTACCACTCCTGCGCAGTTAGATAAACCAACTATGTGCAGGACATGCCTGGGCTCTAAAGAATTTAAAGCAAAAGTAAGATGTGATTTCTGCTTCCTGAGTTCACAACCAGGTGCCTATGTAAAGCCGAATAGGATGAAGATCTGGGAAAAAAATCATATTCACACATGGTACAGAAATTCAAAGTGGGATAGGTCATCATGAGTGGAAATATTCCAGGAATGCTTCTCTCTGGAGAGTTGGGTCTGGGCCTGGCCCTTGGAGGGCAGGTAGGCTTGAGTAAGAGGAAAGGTGCTCCATGTCGTCTTGTGCTGCTGGTTCCTTGGCAGCCATCCATTAGCCCATGAGCCCCTCTTCCAGGAACAAGAGTTCAGGAATCTCATTTGAGGTCACCAAATGTTTAGCAGAACAAGAATGTTCTTACCACTGTTGATCTTAAAAGCATAGATAAAACTTCTTCTCCTCTAGAAAGGTTGAATAGGGCCAACTCGGCTCTCCTCTTCCCAGACTTCTTCTTTACACCATACAAGTTGAGAAAAGGAGAATGTTGCCACAGTCCCAGAAAATTCAACCATTCTGTTCTCCAGCAGGAAAGACTGACAAGGGAAAGGAGGCCAGCCCTGACTACCTTCTATCAGAATAGGTCTAAGAGACTACAGATACTACAAATGGGCAATGGCCAGACCATATGTAAAAACAGAACTCTGACTCACAACCTGTCCAGGAAACCAATCAATTTATCTACGGTAAACCAATCAATTTATCTACGGTAAATTTATCCTAGGTAAACCTAGGAACCCAGTCTGGAAACAAGTCAGACTTGGAGGAAGCCAAATTACTATCTCTAATAACAATCCAAGAAGCTAAGCAAGCACCTCTGCAACAATCAGCTCAAGATGGCCAGGATTTGAATAATAACTGGAAGCTTCCCTAATTTTTGTCTCTATTTCAAATTTAGGACCAACTAGAGAAAGCCAAATGTGCACCCCTAATCAATCACATAGGATGACCAGCTTTTAGTTAGTTTGCCTACAGCTTCCCCATACCAACAGCCTCCAAACAAGACAGACCTGAAGCTTTCTCTTTTTTGCCAATAATTGCTCCCACTCCTCCCCCTGCCTTTGAGTCTGCACAAATGCAAGTGATGATGCCTGACTGCCTTCCTATATCTAGTTCAAAATAAATAGCCTCGGCTTTCTCATTGAGTTGGTCTTCATTTATTTCCACAGTCCCAAGGGATGACTACTCCAAATGATGTCCACATCCCAGGTTATAGGGAATCCCAAGTGCTATCAGGGATAGCTATCAGCTCCAGTGGAATAGTGATGGGGAACAAAAAGGTATGGGAAATCCAGTGCTGAAATATACACACAGCATGTCTATACTCCAGGCAACTCTCTGGATACCTACTGGCTAGTTCCTTCCTGTTCTCCCACCTATCACACATCTCCCATACACAGCCCACCCCTTCTGTGTAATACCTTATCTCTTCTATGTCTGCATGTCAAATACATCTTAGCTTTATTACTCCTGTGAACAAATGATGAAGAAACCTGGCCTTGGCCACACCCTGTGCCTCACTCCTTTGACAGATGCACAGTTCTGTTCTGGGTGCTTGAGTTGCTCTCAGGCAAGCACAGATGAGTCAAGGGTATTTGCTTTCCATTTCTTGCCCCTTTGTTAACAATGTGCTTACCTGGCCCTGCTAAGCAACTCTCCATGCTACCGTCAGGGAGGAGAGAAACTCACACTGATTATCTTTCCCATTATTACCCACACTGCTTCAAGTCAGAAGAAGAAATGCATCCCTCTGTGGTGTTCAGATGGAGCCACCTGCAAGTCTGCTGAGCTTAGCTAGAACCTAATAGACTCACCTCCTGACCCGAAGTCCAGCGGGGCTACTGGTAAGACAATAGCCCCTTACTCCCTTCCTGTAGGACCTCTCACCCACCTCAGCACTGACCTCCTAGATGGCAATTCTCCTTCCCCTCCCCCTACTACTCACTAAAGTAGGTTGATTTCACAACATGGGTAAACATACAAATCTTGTTTTTGAAAGTTGAAGGCAACCTTTTCATTCCTCTAGGATTAAGTGACTCACTGCAATAATGGTCAGATGAGGAAGGAGCTGCTTATGCTTGCCTGTCAGATCTGAGATATCTAGGCTTTATGTGAGGTGCCCCTGACATTCTTTTTTTTTGTTTGTTTGTTTGTTTGTTTTGTTTTTTTTTAGTCTATTTTTCTTTTTTCTTTTTTTTTCTTTTCATTTTATTGTTGTTGTATTACATCCATCCCTTTTTTTCTCCCCTCTGTCCCCCTCCCCACCCACCCTTTCCCCCCAAAGTCACCCCTGACATTCTAACATCCAGCCTCCTGGCATCACTCTTCTAGTTGAACTCAGGCATATTTTTAATATTTGCACTGCACAGTATTTACAATAAGATAAAGTATTCACTGTTTATAGTAGATCAGGTCAGTCTTTGTCACTCCCTGGAGCCCTTTGTAAAACTTTTCTCCAATTCCTGGTTTTCTCAAGAGCCCATTGTCATCATCCTATCCTCTGATTGCCCACTATTTTCACAATTCATCCTCTCAACCCCTTCCACCTCTACCCAGTCTCCAAAAAGAAAGAAAGAAAGAAAGAAAGAAAGAAAGAAAGAAAGAAAGAAAGTCCTCAGAATGGATCTCTCCTCAACTCTTATTCATATTTGGTGTCAGATGTGTTTTCCAATTGCGAAAAGACTCAGCCTTTTTGGTAAAGGGTATCATAGAGAGTCAAGTTGATGAGAACCATAGAGGTGGTCTAATCCCATTAATTTTACAGATAAAGAAACCGTGTCCTAGAGAAAAGATGGTCTAAGATGAGCACAGATGCAAAGATGTCAACCAAAATTCCTCCAAATGGTCCTTCGCCATGTGAGAAACAGAGCCCTCCAGGTTAAGAACACGTATGATAGGCCTCTCTTCCTCTGGGTTGCACTGAGCACTGAGCACAACCCCACCCAAAGGACTTCCTTATGGGATCTCCTCAGCACTGCTTCCAAAGCCTAACCCACAGCAGGCTCCACAATTATTATTATTATCACTATCACTGTTGTTTTCATTATAACATCCAAAGAAACAAGAGTGGGAGAGAAGGAAATACAGGATTCCCAACAACAATAATAACTATTTACCTCATACCTCAGAGACACTAACTCATGGCTTATCACCATGAGAATTAATACTATTTATATCAGGGAGAAGGAAGGAAAAGAAAGAAAGAATGACTCTGTCAGTGAATTAGCCCCAGAGATAGACTGTCAGCACTTGTTGGAAAACAAGAGTTTAATGGTGCTCAGTCCAAGATTGAATCTGCAGATCTGTGTTTAATAGAACATAGAGCTGTAACCTACATAATACTTCAGCACAGGACTTTCTAAACTCCTGACCATTACCAAAAGTAAGAAATGTCAAGAACCTAGTATAAAGGAACCATGGACATGGACAACAGGTGGGATTGACTTTGGGGGGAATGGGTGGGTGGGGAGGGGGACAGAGGGGAGCAGAAAAGGGATGGATGTAATACAACAACAATAAAATTAAAAAAAAAAAAAAAAAGAAATGTGATCTTACATATATCTAAATAGGAAGAATAGGAAAAAAAACCTTTTATAAAACAGTCCTTAACCAACACCATATGCCATGCATTCTGATGTTGATATTTTCTCTTTCATTCTAGCCTATTCTATTTTGTTCTTTAAAGTGCTGGCTGCAATCCCCTAAATGTATTTCACTTCACTCTGAGTTATGACCCTTCCAACCCACAGTTGGAAAAGTATATCTTCAGAGGGAAAATGAAAGAGCAGCTCTGAAGAAGGGCTGCATGATAATATGAAATATACATGAGCCCTGGCCAGTGAGGCTCAGTTGGTTGGGCATCTTAATGCAAGGTGAAAGGTTGCTGGTTCAATTCCCAGTCAGGGCACATGCCTGGATTTCAGGTTTGGCACCAGTCAGGGCACTTACAGGAGACAACTGACCAATGTTTCTCACACTAATGTTTCTGTCCCTCTAGCTCTCCCTCTCTTCTCCTTTCTTTAAGAAAAATAAAGAAATAAGTAAAAAAAAAATTTTTTTTTAATTTTAAATATAACAATAAACCTGTGGGTGGGGAAGGGGACAGAGGGAAGGAAAAAGGGGATGGATGTAATATAACAACAACAAACTTAAATTTAAAAAAAAGAGAAAAAATAGCAATGAATCCACTCATTTACTCCCACCCCCATATATAACCTCACTACCCCTGGTAAAACAGACAATTCAATTCAATAAGTATTTATCAGATACACGTGCCCAGTGCACCACTGGATGCTATGAGAAATGCTCCCACTAACAAAAGCTATTTACATCATTTCAGACTAGTGACACCAGTAAGAGTAAGTTAGGTTGTGTGTGTTTTAGAGTCCATAAGATCTCGTTTGAGTACCATTTCTACTGTGTTTTAACTGTATCATCTTTAGACAATTTACTTGACTGATAAAATGCTTCCTGGCCCTGGCTGGTGGTACAGTGGATAAGGTATTGGCCTGGAAACCCAAAGGTCGCTGGTTCGATTCACAGCCAGGGCACATGTCTAGATTGCAAGCCAGGTCTCCAGCCAGATCTTTAGCTGGAGGCAAGTGAAAGGCAACCATACATTGATGTCTCTCTCCCTCTCTGCCTCTCTCCCTTTCCCTCTCTCTAAAAATAATAAATAAAATCTTTTTTAAAAATGCTTCATGGACAAAGTAGTACGGTATTTCACCTGAGCCCAGTGATCCTAGAAAACAGTGAAGATTAAGAAAATCCCTTGACCCTTTGTTTTTGAAAAGGCCTACAGAAAGCAACCACCCTTCCCCTAAGACTTTTATAAGATTCATAGGTGTCTTCCTTATTTTTTTTTTTAAGATTTTATTTCATTATTTTTAGAAAGAGGGGAAGGGGGAGAGGCAGAGAGGGAGAGAGACATCAATGTATGGTTGCGTTTCACCTGCCTCCAGCCACAGACCTGACTGGAGACCTGGTTTGCAACCTGGTTATGTGCCCTGGCTGGGGAATTGAACCTGCGACCTTTGGGTTCGCAGACCAGCGCCTTATCCACTGTGCTACCAGCCAGGGGTGGTGTCTTCCGTATTTACGTATAACAAAGCCAGGCGCAGAACCTCCAAATTCCAGGTCTTTGCCTTATAAATGATTAACTAAACTGCTCCGGTCCTATTGATCAATCATTTGAACAACACATTTGTTAACCAAATTTTTGTGAAGCTTTTCTCCTTTCTCTAGGACACCAACACCACCACCACCCCCCACCACCCCGAGACAAAGTGACCCTCCCAGAAAATAGACTGGCCTCAGGGCAAAATAATCTCTGATCTACACCTGATTCACCATTTTTTCACCCCACTTCCACATGCCTAGTTTTTATTAGCTTTGTTTACTGCTTTATTTAAAAAAAATATCTTCTGGCCTAACTCTCCAGAGGTTTCTTGTTCCTTTAGTTGTAGTAGTTTCCTCCCCCTTTAAATTAGTTTTCATCTCTCTATTGCAATAATCATTTTGAATTAAAGTTTCTCTTTACTAAGTCTGAATTTATTTTCTATTTGATGCTTCTATGTTGAATGAAGATAACAATAACACCTTCAAAATTATGCAGAAGAGTGGGTGGGGAGTGGGACAGAGGGGAGCAAAAAGGGGATGGATGTAATACAACAACAATAAAATTTTTTTAAAAATTATGGAGAGGATTGAAAGTCCTATCCTTAAAGCACCTAGTATGTCTGACACACAATAAACAGAAGCTACTGTAATTATCATTGAAGGTAAGACCCCAGATGAGAAAAGTGAGGCCCTATTCAATTCCCAACTTGGATCCAGCCCTAGGACCTGCCCTTCTTATCTCAAGGCTTCAAGAAAGCATAGCCAGGAAGATGGAAGGGAAGGGCATTTGGACCATGTCATTTCAGAGATGTGCGGAAAACACTGGGCTAAGAATCAGAAATATCTATTTCTACTCTTTTCTGACATTCACCTCCTGTGTGACCATATGAAACCCCTTTGTCTTTGTAGGACCCAGTCCCATGAAAAGGTTAACTTAGTTCAGGAGTTTTCTTTTTATTTCTTAATCCTCACCCAAGAAAATGTTTGTATTTATTTAGAGAAAGAGAGGGAAGAAGGTAGGGAAAGGGAGAGAAAGAGAAACATCGATGTGAGAGAGGAACAGCAATTGGTTACCTCCTGCACCTGCCCCAATCAGGGATCAAACCTGCAACCTAGGTATGCGCCCTGACCAGAGATGGAACCTACAACCTTCTGGTGTATAGGATGATGCTCCAACCAACTGAGCCACCTAGCCAGAGTGGTTCAAAAGTTTCCAAACGTGCCCCACAGCAAAATGGGGCTCCACAGAGAGGCCTTCTCGGTTCCACAAGATGTCTAAGAATTCTAATTTATATAATTTTTAAAATATTTTATTTATCTATTTTTAGAGAGTGAGAGGGGAGAGGGAGAGTAACAGCAATGTGTGGGAGAAACATCACATGTCCCCAAGTGGGGACCCAGCCCACAAACCTAAGCATGTGCCCTGACTGGGAATGAACTGGCAACCTTTTGGTTTACAGGCCAGTGCTCAATCCACTGAGCCACACCAGCCAGGGCTAATTTATAAAATATTTTTAAATAATTTCTCAGCTATCCTTCAAAAAACACCTGCTTAAGTATTATATATTACAGGCAGAGCATTTTTTCACAAATTAAAAGCAAGACCCTCCACCAGCAAAAAGATTACAACTCATTTCATTGCAATATTTGCTTTATTGTGCTGGTTTGGAACCAAACCTGCATTATCTCTAAAGTATTCCTGGATAACATCCTCTTTTGCCCAAAAGACATTACTAGGGCATTATCTTGTACCACCAGGTTAATTTGCTTTAGTCCAAGCTCAAACTAGAGCTTCTCCTGCCACTTGGGCTTAATGCAAGAATATCCTGAGATGAAAAAGGGCCGCCATTTGTGACTATGTATCTAGTAGAATCTAGGTTGTCTTGATCCTGTGTAACTAAAGCAAAACTAAGATGCACATTGAAAGCTGAGACTGCCATAGTGTTGGCATGTTCAAAACAGCCTCATTGTTCCAGAGCCGCACCATCCAGTAGAACTTTCTGCAAAGATGGAACATTCTATAGTTCATGTGATGGTCATGAGCCATATTTGACTAGTGAGCACCTGAAATGCGTTGAGCGTGACTAAGGAGCTGAACTTTTTATTCTATTTACTTTTAGTTTAAAATCAAATAATCACATGTGGATAATGGCTCTCTGATCATCTACTAACAATTAAGAAATCCTTAACGTTTTAACGTGGAAAATTAATTTAGACTGAAAATAATATCTTCATCTGTTCTTTTTTTTTTTAAGATTTTATTTATTATTTTCAGATAGAGGGGAAGAGAGAGAGGCAGGTAGGGCGAGAAATATCAATATATGGTTGCCTTAATCGGTCCTGCCTCCAGCTACGGACTTGGCTGGAGACCTGGCCTGCAACCTGGTTATGTGCCCTGACTAGGGAATCAAACCAGTGACCTTTGGGTTCGCAGGCCGGTGCCTTATCCACTGATCCACCAGCCAGGGCATTTAATTTTTTTTTAATAAAATATAATAAAAGTTTCTGGAATTTCTAAAACATTGAATTTCTCATTATGTAGACGATGGTGTTCGGACGTTCAGTCAAGATAGAGGCATAAGTAGAAATACTTTGTCTCCTCATGCAATCATAGAAAGAATTACAACCAGATCTCAAAACAAATAACACCCAGACCCATCAGAAAACTGAGCTGTCTGGCCCCTTCACTGCCCTGGCAGCTGGGGGAGGAGCTGACCGAAGGCAACTCCAGCAATGCCTTTTACATGGTCACCTCTCACTCAGCGGGGCCCTGGGCAAACAGCTCCCTGCGCCTCCTCACGGGACTCAGCCCCCACCTCACACTCAGCTAAGAGACTAAGAATGTCCACAGGAACCAAAACACCACTGATCTGCTGCTGCCAGGAAGTCCCCCTGGGAAGCATCAGGGCTCCTGGACCCTGGTCCTCATCCTGACCAGAGGGGCCCACATGGGGACTGACTTCCTCCTAATCTACGGCCTCACCTGGTTCTACTACACCAGCCTCAGTCCCTATGCCACCACCGCTGCTGCTCACTTTATATTACGGCTCTTCCTTTTTCATTCAAAGGTGCCTACACAAGGTTGATTATTTAATTATAAATTAAATTATAATTAATTATAAATTAAATATAATTAAATGATTATTATTTAATTATAAATAAAAATATATTAAGCACTACAACAACAACAAACAAAAAACAAACAAACAATGAGCTATATGGAAGTCAGAAAACCAAGGATTTAGAAGTCACATTCATCCAGAAGGATAGAAGAGGCAGGGTCACAATGACAAAAAGCATTGCAGCACAGAGAGGAGGCAGCAGTGGAACAAACAATTCCACATTCATGTATGGTAAATAAAAATCATGAGAGATACCTTGGGAGTGAGCAATCCCAGGCCCAGACTAGATTGTAAAACCCAGAGTTCTAGTGCCAGGAAGATAAGCCCCCATTATCTCTAGTTGTAAAAACCAGTGGGAGTTGAGGAAGAGAAGAAACTGCTGGATTTTCTTTGCTTAAATGAGCCACATGGCCTTAGAACATATGCAAACCCCACAACAGCAGCTGGAAGGGTGCCAATCATGTATGGGAGGTGAGTGAGATGACTGGAAGTGGGGCAAGTGCCAAGAGGGCCTCCAGGAGCCAGGCAGTGGCACTGTCCCCTTTCCAAGCCCCACCCCCATACACACACACAAAGCCACAAAGGAGTGAAGCAGGTAGTCCCACCCTGGCAATGACCTAAGGCTCCACCCCACACAATTTACGGGTGCCTTTTCTACACAGGCCACACTAGTAAGATAAGGAGCAAAATCAGCTCTACCTAATACATAGAAACACAAGGAAGCTGCCAAATTGAGGAGTCAAAGAAATATGGCCCAAATGAAAGAACAGGAAAAAAAAAAAACAGAAAAATAACTAAACAAAATGGAGATAGCCAATCTATCACACACAGAGTTTAAACCACTGGTGATCAAGATGCTCAGAGGAATGATTGAGTACAGCCACAAAATAAAGGAAAAAGTGAAGGTTATACAAAGCAAAATAAAGAAACATATACAGGGAACCAATAGTGATGGAATGGAAGCCGGATTTAAATCAATAATTTGGAATAAAAGGAAGAAATAAACATTCACCCAGAACAGAAAGGAAAAATAAGAATTTTAAAAATTAGGCAAGGACCCTGGGCTGGTAGCACAGTGGGTAAGGTGCTGGCCTGCAAACCCAAAGGTAGCAAGTTCGATTCCCCAGCCAGGGCACATAACCAGGTTGCAAGCCAGGTCTCCAGTCAGATCTGTGGCTGGAGGCAGGTGAAAAGCAACCATACATTGATGTCTCTCTCCCTCTCTGCCTCTCCCTTCCCCTTTGTCTAAAAATAGTGAAGTCTTTAAAAAAGAAGAAAAAGAAGCATAGGTACAAAATAGATAAGAGGATGTTAAGAATAGTACAGGAAATGAAGAAGCCAAAGACTTTATATGAATGACACAAAGACATGAACTAAGGTGGGGGGTAGGGTTGTTAGATGGAAGGGGGTTACCAGATTGGGGAGAGGGGGGAAAATTGAGACAATTGTAACAGCATAATCAATAAAATGTACTTTTAGAAAAGATGGTGTTCTTTGCTTGGGCATTGTTTTTCCCCTCAAGTCTTCCTACTATACATAGGAATATCATAACTGGGAAGTATTAACAAAATAACTGCATTTCAAGTGATGACTTTGATACATAAAGGTGCATCTGGAGCTCTTCAACCAAGGTTGGTGCATCTGCGCTTCTGGCTATCACCCATCGTTAACCTGAAGTTTAGACAAGGTGGCGGCAATGAGTAAACATGTCTTCCTTCTAGCATCTCAGGACTCCGGGCCCCATGTGTAACACCCATATCTGAGTATAAGTTAATGGGAAAGAGTCCAGGTTTATCTAATGCCATTGTTTGTCTCTGGCAGAAAAGCTGAGAGGATTCCATCCACTTTTGGTCCATCTCCCACAGGATCTGAGAGCACAACATGGTGGCAGGAGCTGGGAGAAAGGGATCCAGACTAAATAACTGACCGCCCAGGATCATGCTCCCAGTGATTCAGCCATGGCTTGAGCCAAACAAGATCTCAGACCCTGAAACTTCATCTCCTATTCCCAAAGCACCAGGATATAAGTATGAAAACAGGTATTTGAACTTCCTAACATGATATTAAAATCTGATTCTACCATAGTTTCCATTTGGTTTCCAAAGTCAACTGCAGTTGGAATCATTTTTCATTATTATTAGAGAACCATCCATTGCATATACACAGATTAGCAAGGCTGCATTACTCAAGGAGATTTAAATTCATTTTAACTGGGCTCCTACATGTAGGACTTCTTGAAGAGATTCAGTCTGATATTAGGAATAAGGGGGGAAATGATGAGTTTCAGACTGTGCTATAAAGAAAAAAGAAGCCCTGACTAGTGGCACAGTGGATAAGGCACTGGACTTCGAACCCAAAGGTCGCTGATTTGATTCCCAGCCAGGGCACATATAACCAGGTTGCAGGCCAGGTTTCCATCCAGCTCTGTAGCTGGAGGCAGGTGAAAGGCAACCGTACATTAATGTCTCTCTCCTCTCTGCCTCTCTCCCTTCCTCTCTCTCTAAAAATAATAAATAAAATATTTAAAAGAAAAAAGAAAGAATTTTCAGTGGAAAATGGAGATATAAGTATAAACATGAAGTAAGTCATGAAAGAGTTTTCTATTTCTAAAGTCTGGAGTCAGCTTATTCA
This sequence comes from Noctilio leporinus, assembly GCA_004026585.1. Classification (NCBI taxonomy): domain Eukaryota; kingdom Metazoa; phylum Chordata; class Mammalia; order Chiroptera; family Noctilionidae; genus Noctilio; species Noctilio leporinus. The sequence goes on along the minus strand of PVIW01000339.1, from coordinate 457,212 downwards.
TTATTCAGGTTGGAAGTCTAGCTTTACCTATTCATGTCTCTTAATGTGCAACCTTTGGCAGATGGCTTTACCTCCCAAGACCTCAGTTTTCTTCCTGAGAGGGAGACTTGGATAATAAAGTACTTATCTCATAAGATTGTTGTGGGAATTAAATGAGGTAGTCCATGTAAAGCGCTTTAAGGAGTGTCTGGCACATTGTAACAATAGCTGATGTCACTTTGATTCCAGTGGCTGCTGGAGCCACCTGTAGTCTGCATGAAGAGGAAAGATGTCTCAAACCCTGAAGCAGCGTTCAGGGAATATTACCAGCACTTGAGCTAGAAAGAACCTGGTGCTTGCAGAAAGCAGCTTTCTTTTTTTTTTTTCTTTTTTCTTTTTTTTTTTTTTACATTCTTCAATTACAATTTACATTCAATATTATTTTGTATTAGTTTCAGGTGTGCAGCATAGTGGTTCAACAAATGTTCCCCTAATGTTTCCTGTACCCACCTGGCACCATACATAATTACAATATTCTTGACTATATTCCCTATGGTGTTATTTTTGTTTTCTGTATCTATGAGTCTGTTTCTGTTTCATTTGTTCATTTATATTGTTCGTTAGATTCCACAGATAAGTGAAATCATATGGTATTTGTCTTTCTCTGACTGACTTATTTCACTTAGCATAATATAGGTTGGGTCAAACCTCCCCCTGCCCTCCAATGAGAGGTCTCCTTCCATCTAGTGCCCAATGGCAGCAAATGCCTAATTTCCAACTCAGAGCCCCTTTCTCTGTGTCTTCCCACTCTTTTACTACTCCAGGTTCCAAGTCAGTAGAATCACTTGGCTTCCCCAAAGCTTCAAGCTATTTCACACTCTGTATTGTTTACAGCAGGTCCCCATGCCTGGCATGGCACTCCCTTCACCTCTTGTGACCCAGACAAACACCTACTCATCTGCTCTAAGAAAGCTTTCCTGAGGCACCGAAACTGCTCATTTCCTTCCTCCTTACCCTGGACCACCGGCTATAGCACATCTCTTCCAGCGTTGCCTGTGTCTGTCCCCTTCACCTTCATTGATGCTCCTCTATGGACACTTACCCCTACCTAGCTCATATCTAGCAATAGCCCAATATATGTTTTTCTTTTCACTTCATTATTTTTTTTAAGTGAAAAAGAAACATCAATTTTGTTGTTCCATTTATCTATGCATTCATTGGTTGCTTCTTGTATGTACCCTGACAGGGGATCAAACAAAACCCACAACCTTGGTGTATGACATGATGCTCTAAACACCTAAACTGCCCGGCCAGGGCACAATATGTGTTTAATACGTGAATGCATCGGATAGTAAAGTTGAGGGTGGAAGATGAGACAGTCCAGATAGAACTGCTCTAGGACCTCAGAAACAGCTCGCTGTTGCTGGCACATAAATGCTGCATCATGGATTGACTATCTGTAGCCTCTGCATTGCCTTTGAGGCTAATGATATTTTATTAGAAATAAATGCATATGCATACATCAACCAACAATCCAACCATTCCTCTTTGAAATATTTACCCAACAGTAATGGAAATCTACACCTACAAAAGATTTGCTCAAGAACGTTCACAGCCACAACTTTATTCATAATAGGTAATAACTTGAAAGGACCCAAATGTCAACAGGGGAATATAAAAACAATTGTGCTACGTCCGTTTAATGACCAACTTTTGGGCAACAAACAGAAATCAAGGACAGGGCTGGATCTCAATAGCTTATGCTAGGTGAGTAAGTCAAACAAAAAAATTTTATACTTAATTACATATATGGATGAACAGAAGATTTACAGTTGTGAGGATGTGAAACAGTTTATTCTTATATTATTATTTATTCATTATTGTATTTTTCCCATACAAATAACTGTAAATCTACTTTTGCCCGCCTGTATATAAAATTCTAGAAAGGGGAAATGTAACCTGTAGTGACAGAAAGGGGTGAGGGGTGAGAGCGTAAGGGGGGAAAGAACAGAGAGGTGGGAAAGAGCAGGTTTGTTAAAATTCATCAAGCTGTACACCTAAGGTCTGACCATTTTTCTACATGTTAATCATACGTATGAAACTCGTGTTAAGAGTTAGAAGGAAGAGGGGAAAGAAGGGAGCAGAGGAAGAAAGGCATTCGCAGAGCCCGCTTGGTAGCTGTGCAGACACAAGGTGAACAAGCCCTCCGTCGCCCCGGGCGGCCCTGCGGGTACTCGCCGCTGGTACTCGCTGGGGCGCGCAGGGCAGGGAGGGGACTGGGGTGGGAGGACGGAGCAAGCGCAAGGCGGGACCACGGCAGCTCCGGCGCCAGGCAGGGGCGTGGACAGGGGAAGAGCCGGCCTCGTTGACCTGGGAAGGAGCGGCAAGGGGGCGGGCCCAGGCGTGCAGGCCATGCGGGCGCCGTTGCGGTGAGGTGCGCGGCAGAGGAGCGATGGCGGCCGAGCAGGAGCTCCGCGTGAGGGGGGCGGTGGACTCCATGATGAAGAGTCTAGAGAGAGAGCATATCCGGAAGATGCAGGTAGCCGGGCAGAAGCCGATTCAGGGAGAACCCGCGGTAGGGCAATCCCTACCCCTAACCGCAGCCGCCGCGAACCCGTTGGCGGGGAAGCCGCGGCACCCTCGGAAGCAGGCCTTGTGCTCACACAGTCTGGAGCTGGGGCTGAGCGGATGAAATCTGTGCGACCGCCACGGTCAAGGCCGTTATCGCCCAGACCGACCTGGGGGTTGGGGGGCCGGACCTAGGTTAGAAAGTCCCGGGTGTGAGGCGTTGCCCCCCCCACCCCCCCCCCCACCCCACTTGCCCTGCCGGCCGTGCAGGGGAGCGGCCCGAGGCTAAGAACACAGCCGAGGTCAGGTAAAGGACCGGAAAGGCGAAAAGACGCTGCCTCCTCAGTGGCCAGGTCATTCATGCCCAGTTCTTCGCGCTACAGAGCGTTGGTTTATATGCCGTCCTACTTTGAGACCTTAAATGTTTTGTGTCTCTTGGTCCTGTGTCCCTAAAAGGAGCGCGGGCTTCCCTTGTCGTTCCCCTTGATGGGTTGCCCTCTTGTGGAATACAGATTACTAGATGGCTGGCCTCTGAACGCTGTGGTACAGGCACCTGGTTTTTGGATTTTGGCGTCATCTCACCCACCGCCACCTTCCCCATCTACCCAGCCAACCCTGTGGGCAACAGTTGCCACTGAGCTAGAAACAAGAAGGCCATGAAACACTCTGCGAAGCACTGAGGATCATTTTCCCACTCGTGGTGTTAAGGTCCTGACGTCTAAGGAGAGGTGCAAATATATAGACACTCCTCCTATCTCTGTAGCGCTCCTTGGTCATCTCTGCCCCTGGGGCTCTCCTACCTGACCTCTCTCTGCGCTCCCTCACCAGAGCCTCATGTTCCGGTGCAGCGCAAGCTGTTGTGAGGACAGCCAGGCGTCCATGGAACAGGTGCACCAGTGCATTGAGCGCTGCAACGCGCCTCTGGCCGAAGCCCAGGCGCTGGTTACCAGCGAGTTGGAGAAGTTCCAGGTGAGGAATATCCTAGACAGGGGACTAGTCCTTGACGTTGCTCTTTTGCAAGTGACAAGCATTTGTTACAAAACTCTGGGCTTTAGTGACTTGAGTCTGTTAACATTGGTGACAGTGCTGTGGCCAACCAGACATCACAGAGTTGGAAATTTTGGAAGAGTCCTGGCAATCAATACTGCAAGTAATGCACATAAAAACAATTCATTACCAAGGGAGGTCATGACCCAAAGCCTTATGCTTTTTATTTCTAAATAGAATAAATATAAAAATATAGTACAAAGCTTTCTAAAACATACTAATTCATTCTTACAATAGCAAAATCCCCAGGAAAGTGGAATAGACTAGTCTTAAAAAGGTACAGATTAGAGCAAGATCCTATCATCATTTTTGTGGATTTACCTACCCAGGACTGCCCCTACTTGCTATACCCAGAGGGCAACCCCATGGCACAAAAGAACAGTCATTTACATGAGGCATTATTACTGTTGACTCATGATACCTGCCTCACAGCCCTTTTGAGGTCACTAAGAGCCCCCCATCCTTGTCTGGAGCCAAGAGTAACCACAACTTCATTTTACTCTTTTCCTGTGAGTAACTTTTCTGAAACTTAGGGGAAATGAGGCCCACTTCTGAAGCAGTTTTTTACAGCCTGGGGTTCTGTTCACATGGAAAAATTGTATCTAATGTGATACATTTTTACATCCTGCTGTACTAAATTCTTTAAAATTACTGACAGCCCTGGCTGGTGTAGCTCAGTGGATTGAGCACCGGCCTGCGAACCAAAGGGTCACTGGTTCAATTCCCAGTCAGGGCACATGCCTAGGTTGCAGGCCAGGTCCCCAGTTGGGGACACACAAGAGTCAACCACACATTGATGTTTTTCTCCATCTCTTTCTCCCTCCCTTTCCTTCTATCTAAAAATAAATAAAAATCTTAAAAAAAATAAACATAATAAAATCATTGACACGAGTAACTTCTCCAAAATCATTCAACTCCAAAGGGTTTCTTTATGTTTGTTTTGACACATAGTTTTATAGTAGGGTCTTTGAAATTTTGATTCTTGAATTTTTGTAACACTTTTCTTCCATTCACTTTTTAGACCTCTACAATCAGACTTACTTTTCTACTTTGCCAGAACTACTTACTCTTGCCATTCCCCTCCATAAGGCTAAGTCCAGTGGTCATTTCTCATTCCTCATCTTACTCAACCTACCTGCATCATTCACACACTGGATCACTCTTTCCCCTCCTTGAAACACTACTAGTTGGCTATCAGGATACCTCACTGTCCTGGTTTTCCACCTCCCTCCCTAGCCATTCTTTTGTGACTTCCTTTGCTGGCTTTTCCCCTCGCCAGCCTCTGAACATTGGAGTGCCCAGAGCCATCCTTGAATTTTTTCTCTTTTCTACCTAGTTCTCTAGTCTCATGGCTATAATTATCATCTGCATGCTGACAGCTCTTACGTTCATATCTTTAGGCCAACTTCACTCATGATCTCCAAATTTATATACCCTACTGTTTCCTAATATCTCCACTGATTTATTCTGTTGATCTACCTTCCATTACTGGAATATAAGGTCTATGAGGGCAAGAATTTTCTCTCTTTTACTCATTGCTATGCCCCCCATTAGAAGAGTACCTCACACATAGCCCTGACCTGTGTGGCCCAGTTGGTTGGGTATCATACCTACAAAGTGGAAGGTCACAGCTTCAATTCCCAGTCAGGACACATGCCTGGATTTCAGGTTAGGGCACTTACAAGAGGCAACAAATTGATGTTTCTCTCTTGTATTGGTGTTTCTCCCCCTCTCTCCTTCCTTTTTCCTCTCTCTAAATATAAATACATAACTTTTTTTAAAAAAAGAAAAAGAGCACCTGGCACATAGCAGATAGTAAGATTATTGAATGTTTTTCTATAGCTAGAACAGACATTAAATAATAATCAAATGTTTGTGAGTCTTTCTGTAATTGAGTAACTGGCCTTTAGTTACTTCTCACTTCCTGGAAGGGGCTTCTATAATTCTGTCATTCACCTGCTTTCTAGTAATACTTTATCTGGGCCCTCCTGGTACTACCCTCTGTTTCAGTCAGGATAATTTGGTTAATTTTACTAGTGTCTCCTTAATTCATCAAGATAATACATGTCAAGCCAAAACACTGCAGATCCTCAAATAATGTCATTTTCTTAATAACATTGACAAGATACCATAGGAACTTAACTCATATCAATTAGCCTATGGTAAATTTGGTTTCATTATACATTGTTTTGCCATAGTTCCATGATAACATTAAGTGAGGACTTAACCATATCTAGCACAGGACCTAGTATATAAGTACTTAGTAAATGAAAGCCAGCTTCTCACCCTTCTCTATCCTTTTCCTTTTTGCCACAGGACCGCCTGGCCCGGTGCACCATGCACTGCAATGACAAAGCCAAAGATTCACTAGATGCAGGGGGAAAAGAGCTCCAGGTGAAGCAACAGCTGGAGAGTTGTGTCACCAAGTGTGTGGATGCCCACATGAACCTTATTCCAACCATGACCAAGAAGATGAAGAAGTCCCTCTCAACCATTCAGAAATAGAAGCCATTGCCATTGGCCATTGAGGCTGAGAGCAGGAATCTATTTAAAATGCAGGATGAGAATTTTGGTCTTTTAAGCAAAGTTTATGATTGAAGAAATTAAGGATAGCAGCAAGGTTAAAGCATGTATCACTTACCTCTGGACACTGATTCTTTTTATGTTTTAATCCTAGAAAGTGAAATGGAAAAAACTGGTGCTACAATTTGGGTCAGAGAGGTTTTAGGAACCTAAATTTCATGTGGCAAATGCTTATCCTGGCAGCAGGTATTTCCCTCTAACCAATCCAGAGCCCTCTGAGACACCAACAGGCTGACAAGTTTCCTCTAACCTGCCAGTGATCTAGTGGAATGTGAGGAGAGGTGTTTCTGTTTGTTGCCAACCTCCTGTTTACCAGAAACACCACCGCACCATTTTTCATAAGCTGTAAAACAAAATCCGTGAGTCACTGAGTTAGAAGGGGAAAGAAAAACAGTTTCTGGGTATTTGTTTTGCTTGGTTTCATTCTATATACAAGGGCATAAAGTTGATTTAAGATGTGGAGTCGGAAGAGGTAGTTTGTATAAGAACTTTGAATGATTTCTTTGGATATCTATTTCTGTCCATCAAAATGGATATAGATGGCATACTTCTTAAATTCTCACACATTATATCTTTCAGCTTGGAGATCCTCCAAAAATATGATAGGCAATTGTCACACTGGGTATGGGAAGCAGACCTCCCTTCTCACTGGCTGTGGTGACAGGCCCTAAACCTATCTGCAGCATACTTGACAGGACAATCTTGCAATGGTACTCTACCTTGAAGGGAAAGGGGGCTTTGATTGTGCTATATACCAATATCCAGGAATGAACAACGAAAGAGGTACTGTTGACTGCTTAATTAAGAGAGTTAGGAAGTATTGGGAGGAAACCTGGTTTTATGCAGCATAGCTTACTTAGCCCCTTGAAATAACAAAGCCCTACTGAGACAATCCTTATGCAACAGGAAGGTCAGGGTAGAAAAAGTAAGCAACTCAGGTGAGCTGTGGCTCCTTTAGAGCAAGAGGAGCTGTCCCCCACCCCACCCCATTACCAAATACTACTTTTGCCTGGGGCTTTGCAACATGCAATGTTCCAACCCCAGCTCTGGCACCTTACAGTTTGGATAAGGACCTTGTTGTCTTCTTACCAACTTATTACTTGAAGTGGTAATATAGCCTTTCTGTTTGCTGTTTCAGGATTATGATATATTTTCCTACTGGTCTTGTTTTTAAAAATAAATAAGGTTTAACTCTTTCCTCCACTACTGTGTTTCTTATATTTGGGCAGTGAATACATAGCTTTCTAAAGATGCTTTTTTTTGTATGTACAAAATAAGTTTTAAGAGGTCCAAAAAAATGAAAGTTAGTTATACAAGTCTGTTGTGATTTGGATTCATTGTAAATGAAAAAATATTGAGGACAGACTAGGGCACTATTTATTACTTGATGTCCATTAATGTGAAAAAATGGAAACTGTCTACAAGTCTAAAAAAATTCACTATCTATATCAGGTTTTCAGCTTTAACTAAACACTCACAGGTAGAAAGAATACAGTTATGACCCCTCTAGAGAATATGCAAGGTCTAGAATTTTGAGTACCAAGAGAATACAAAAGATACTATTAGTTTAAGTCTTTACTATCACTGATATTTCAATACAGGGGTGGGCAATGCAGTTAATACAAAAATGATGATACAGCCCTGGCTGATAGGGCTTAGTGGATTGAATGCTGTTGTCGCTGCTGGTTCAATTCCCAGTCAGGGCACATCCCTGGGTTTCAGGCCAGGTCCCCAGTTGGGGGCGTGCAACACCTTTCTCCCTTCTGTCTAAAATAAAATTTTAAAATAATACAAAATTATAGTATGTTTTGCATTCTCAAAACTAAATCTACTCCCCACAACTGTAGAGCCATTCCTGAACATTAGTAATAAATTAAGTTTTGGAGAACCATCCAATACGTTAAGAATCACCAAGACTTTTTCTGTTTTGGCTCAAGTCTTATATAGTCCCTATTGCATTTGATTCATAAACATGGGTTCCCTAGTTCTGGGTAACTTAACTGGGAAGAAGTCAGAAACCACTTTTTACACATGCTCTTGACTTTAAAATCATTATCTCATACTACCAAGTTTGTGTGCTACACAATTACGGGCTCAAGGTACATTTTATACAGGGTATCTGGAGGCAGCGTTACAAAAATAGCAAGACCATCAGTCGAAAATGTACTTCCGGGCTCTGGATTCAAATTGGTGGAAACAGGATCTGTCAACCTACTCTGGTACAGCAGTCATTGAGCTGTTAATGAAACCCTAGGCTTAGCATGGCAACACGCTGTGGGAATACATTCCAAAGAACTCTTGGGTACCACTTCTCTAAAGCTTAATTTCTTTTGGTATTTACGAATGAGATAAACGATGCGACCCACTAAGATTAGGGATTGACCGGTGTGGTTACAATGTCATAGAACAGGAAATGGAATTAGGAATGTTGGGAGGCCCAACCCGTACATTCTGGCCAATCACTAGCAACGCAATCAGGAGTTCCGCACCGGAAGCTCTGCACCGGAAGCTCCATGCAGAAGCTACACCCTGGCTTCCCTAAGTATCGCGAGGTAAAATGTGAAAGCTGCTGACAATTGATTGGCTAACGGGATCCGTGACGTCAGACGCCAAACGCCGGGCCTACTGCTGAGCGTAAGAAGCCCAGACATTTTGGAGGTACCTTTGAGTTCGCTGGCAGGACACAATGAGCAAAGCTCACCCTCCCGAGTTAAAAAAGTAAGTATGAGCGAGGGCTGCAGGCGTTTGGCAGCTTCTTTGAACCCCTTAAGTTCCCTTAAGAGTCCCCTCCACTTCCTATCAGTGGGCCAGGTTTGAGGCCGAGAACCCAGCCAGGATCCCACGCTTTCTGGCGGGAAACCTGCGCAGACGGAAACCCGCGCAGACGTCGCGTTTCTCCTGTGTTAGCAAGGTTACCCTAGGCAGCAATGGCGCTTGTATTCAGCCGGCTTGACCTAACTGAAGTTCCCGGCCACCCGTTTCTCCCATTACTTGAAGATCTCGAATGCCACCCTTTGCTGACCATGTTATATAGCATCCTGTACTGGACCTAGTGGCTGGAGGGTCATTCCATAAGGAACTAATGATGTGGGTGAAATGGAAGTGTTTGATTGTATATGAAGGATCAAAAGCCGCCCTTATCTTAAGAATGTGTTTATGACTTTCTTTGAACTTTAACTTAAAAATCTCATTCATTTTGTTGCTTTATTGTACTTAACGTTATACTTTAATGTTATGTGATGGCTTGCTGTGTTAACAGAGCTGTGAGAACTTACTTTTCTAATCAGAGGCACCCATAATATCAATTCAAAGTAAGATATTTCTACTTTTAATAGGGCCCAATATTTCCTCGCCTCTTACATACCTACTTCTCTATCTTGTTTATACTGTGTAATGCCGAAGTTCACATGTACTAGTTGGATACCACAAAAGATGCAAAATTCATCAGGGGATCGATTTGTGAGGCAGCCATCTGGTCTGCTTTGCCTGTAATTTATTATCACCCCAAAAAGAAGTAAGACTTAAGAGAAAGTTCATAGTTAACTTTGCATTGAAGTGCACATTTATATCCAAGCCATCTTTTGTGCACAGACTTAGTGTATATTTTAGTTGGATTAAATGTTAGCTGACAATTATTAAGTCATAAGCCTCACATTAAGAAAAATAGGGATTATTATGAAAATGTTTATCTGAAAGTTATTTTTTTAAAGATTTTTTTATTCATTATTTTTAGAAGGGGAGGTAGGAAGAAAGGGAGAGAAACATCAGTGTATAGTTGCCTTTCACCTGCCTCCATATGGGGACCTGGCTGGAGACCTGGCTTGCAACCTGGTTGTGCCTCCTGATTGGGAGTCAAACCAGCAACCTTTGGGTTTGCAGGCTGGCACCAATCCACTGAGCCACCAGCCTGGTCAAGTTATTCATTATCAGTGAGCCAGTAAAATCTTGTATTCTCTGGATTCCTCAGAAGCTGATGAAGTTATAATAAATCTAACAAAAAGACCATTCATTATTTGTAATCAGATTTCTTTTTTGATTCTTAACAGATATTTGAGAATTTCAGAGGATGAAACCAGTTTTAACACCTTTCTCTTCTCATCTCCAGATTTCATGAGTTGTTAGACCCTGTCACATCTACCTCGAAAATGACTTTAAAATTTTGTTCTTTCTTTACTTTCTCACAAATACCATCTTCTTTTATACTTTTATACCCTCCTTCTGGTTTAGCATAATAGTGTTCGTAACTTGGGGGAGGGGGTTAGGTCTGGTTCTACCAGTGTCTAGTGGGAGGAAGCCACAGAGATACTGCTAAATATTCTTCAGTACTCTTGGCCTAACCAATTTTTCCCACCACTTAAAAATTGCTGCCTTGCCCTGGCTGGTAGCACAGTGGATAAGGCACCAGCCTGGGAACCCAAAGGTCGCAGGTTTGATTCCCAGCCAGGGCAACGTAACTAGGTTGCAAGCCAGGTCTCCAGCCAGGTCTGTGGCTGGAGGCAGGTGAAAAGCAACCATACATTGATGTCTCTCTCCCTTTCTGCCTCTCTCTCTTCTCCTCTTTCTAAAAATAATAAAATAAAATAAAATTTTAAAAAATTGCTGCCTTGGTAGTCTTGCCAACAACTAACTACTTTAATTACTCATTGATTCAGCATTCATGCTTCATCTCAAATCCAAGCACGAAATACTACACAAATATTTGAGTGCCCTGCTCTCCAGGCAAATGGAACTATTTGTTTTTGCTTGAGCTTTCTCACATAACTTTAGACAAGTTACTTAACCTTTCTGGGCCTCAATTCCCCATCTATAATATGGTGGTTATACTATTATAATAACTTACACAAAGTTGTCATAAGGATTTAAATAATTCATGTGTTATTTTGCTACGTTTCCTGTAGTATGTCCTACTAAAATAGTTCATTTTATACTTTATACATATTTTATTTGTAAATGTACCTTGCCATACCTTCTGTGGGGGCCCAAGTCTTACTAATCTCTGAACTCTCTCCTGCTATCTTATACATTAAAATTTAATGAAATTTCTTATTTTCTAGCATATAACTGGACAAGGTAAAAACTTGGTTTGAGCCCTGGCTGGTGGCTCAGTAGATAGGCCCCAGCCTGCGAACCCAGAGGTCGCTGGTTCGATTCCCAGCCAGGGCATGTAACCAGGTTGCAAGCCAGGTCTCCAGCCAGGTCTGTGGCTGGAGGCAGGTGAAAGGCAACCATACATTGATGTTTCCCTTCCTTTCTTCTTCCTCCCCTGCCTTCCTTTAATAAATAAATAAGTTTGTTTATTAAAGATTTTATTCATTATTTTTAGAGAGAGGGAGAAGAGACATCAATGTATGGTTGTCTTTCACCTGCTTCCAGCTACGGACCTGGCAGGAGACCTGGCAGGGAAATGAACCAGTGACCTTTGGGTTCGCAGGCTGGCGCCTATCTGCTGAGCCATCAGCCAGGGCTTAAAAATAAAAAAATTTAATTTGATTTGACTACACAGCTTAATATTTTTATAGTACTCTACCGAGATGGGATTTTGTTTAAATTGTTTATAAAGCTTTAACATAAGCATTTCTTTTGCTAAGATATACTTATGTGTTGAAACTTAATATTAAATAAAACGCTACTTATTGTCTCAAATATAAAATAAAATAGCTGTTGGATTGCATGTGTTTGGGTTACAACCTCTGATCTCTTTACAATTGTGTTTGGTTTGAAAATAACTAAATCTTACTTTTTCTGCTATGTCTGTAACCTAGACATTGAAAATTAGGTCAGTATTGAACAAGAATGTTTTTGCAATTCACATTGTATAAAGGCTCAATTTAATGTATGTTAATATATTATAAACCCATTCCATTTTTGTTGATTATCTTGCCCTTTCCCAAAATACAGTGCCTTGTGTAAGTATAGACTGAGGTGGTGTACTCTCTCATCCTTTATAGCAGTACAGAGATTTTACTGTTTTAAATTTCATTATTTCTATTGTGTAAGTATAATTTTAGCAAATTGCTATATAATTGAGTATATACCTACTTATGTGTTTATTTTGCTGAGACGTCTTTGTCAGTTTTATAATCTTTATCCCTTTGCTTTTTCAGATTTATGGACAAGAAGTTATCATGTAAGTTTTTGTGTTTTAATTATTCAGTTGCTTTTTTTAGATTGCTAAAACAATGTTTGGAGCAACTTTATGAAGATGTAAAGCACACAGTGCCTTTAATTCACATTCATTCATTAAACAGATTTAGCAAAATCCTAACTAGACAGTTTTATTTACGTCGTTTTCTAATTTAATAAATTTCATGGGACTTCAGACTCTTCATAATTTCATATAAACCCCACCCTCACTGTCACAAAATTAACAGGATTATCCTATTTTGTGATATTTGAAAATGTATTGTCCTTTTTAAAAAACAAAGTACGTAAATAAGGATTAAAAATCTGACCCCCCAAAAAAAAACCTGACCCACACAGTACTTGAAAGTTTGTAGGGGTTAAGATCATGGCTTTAGAAATAGGTAAGCAACCTTCAGTTTGAATCCCAGTCCTACCACACAGTGGCTATATAACCTTGAGCCAGTTATTTAAAAGCCTTTTATACTCCAGTTCCCTCATAAAACGTTATGGTAATACTACTTTATAGTATTCTTGTAAGTTTAAATTTAGAAGTAAATGTAAAATATTTGGCCCAGTGCTTGGCATAAAGTAAAGATAATGGACTATACATCTCGTATACCCAGGTTTTATGCCACCTGATTTTTCATGAATACTGGATAGTTAATGGCCACTTTTATTAAAACTTATTTGTTCCTTTTTTATAGTGAAATTAAATGGTGGCAGACATGTCCAAGGAATATTGCGGGGATTTGATCCCTTTATGAACCTTGTGATAGATGAATGTGTGGAGATGGCAACTAGTGGACAACAGAACAATATTGGAATGGTGGTAAGTGAAGATATGAGATTTCTCTTAGAGACTTTATTTTTTGTTTGGAATAAGCATTAAATTCCCTTCCATCAAAGTCTTGAAGTTAGGCAAATTACAAACAAGATTAGATTTTCCATCTTCCTTTGAGTTTAACATTTGGCAGTCATTCAACTCTGATAATATTCCAGTTACCTTTAAGTTAAATCTTAATCTTTTTTAAGAAAGCGGGAAAGGGAGGGAGAAAGGGAGAGAAACATTGATCAATTGCTTCTCACATGCCCTCAACTGGAGACCTGGCCTGCAACCCAGGCATGAGCCCTGTCTGAGAATCTACCCACTGACCTCTTGTTTTGAAGGCCTGCACTCAGTCCAATGAGCCACACCAGCCAAAGCTGAATTTTTTTTTTTTTAAAGTATGTTTTATTGATTAAGCTGTCCCAATTTCTTTTCCTTTTGCTCCCCTGTGCCCAAGGTACCCCTTCCTTCCAGCACCCCCCTTAGCTCACGTCCATGGATGGTGCATAAAAGTGTCCTGGTTTCACACTTCCCTATATTCTTAACTTCTCCCTGTCTATTTCGTACCTACCAATTATATTTGCTAATCCCTACAACATGTCCCCATTTCTCCACCTTCCCCCTCCCAGCTAATAATCCTCCCAATGATCTTTATTATACCTGTGATTCTGTTCCTGTTCTAGTTGTTTGCATAGTTTGTTTTTGTTTTTGTTTTAGATTCTGTTGTTGATAATTGTGAGTTTGTTGTCATTTTAATGTTCACAGTTTTGATCTTTTTCTTAAATAAGCCCCTTTAACATTTCATATGATAATGGCTTGTGATGAACTCCTTAGCTTTACCTTGTCTGGGAAGCATTTTATCTGCCCTGCCATTCTAAAAGATAGCTTTGCTGGGTTGAGGAATCTTGGTTGGAGATCCTTGCTTTTCATCAATTTGAATACTTCTTGCCTAAGGAAGTTTCTTTTGAGAATCTGCTAATTGTCTTATGGCAACTCCTTTTGTAGGTAAGGCTACATTTCTCTTGTGGCTTTTAAGCTTCTCTAACTTTAACCTTTGGAATTTTAATTATAATGTGCTTGGTGTGAACTGCTTATTTAGGACTGCTTCCCAGACTTGCATGTCTTACTTCACCAATTTTGGGAAGTTTTCCTTCATTATTTTTTCACATATATTTCAGTTTCTTGTTCTTTCTCATCTCCTGGCATCCCTAGGATTCGGGTGTTGACATGTTTAAAGTTGTCCCAGAGGTTCCTAAGCCTCTCCTCATTGTTTTCCATTTTTGTTTCCTCCTTCTGTACTGGTTGACTGTTTATTTCTTCCTTATGTTTCAAATCATTGATTTGAACCCTGGCTCCCTTCCCTTCCCCATTGATTTCATGTGGATTTTCCTTCTTTTCATTTAGCATAGCCTTTACTTCCTACCTTCTGGGTTTGCCATACTCAAACATCTGTCAAGCCTGTGAGCACCTTTATTTACTAGTGTTTTGAACTCTTGTTAGGTTGGCTATCATCTCATCACTTAGTGCTCCCACTGGAACATTAATCTGTTCCCTCTTTTAGGACATACTTCTCTGTCTCCTCAACTTATCAGGCTCCTGTGTTTGCCACTATGTCTTAGAGCTGTCACACCTGTTATGTTGTAAGGGGCAGAGCCTTAGGTAAATTGGTCAGTGTGGAGCAATTTCTTTTACCACATTATGGTCCTGTATGTGGGAGAGGAGTGAGAAATAATGCCACCTGCTCAGCACTTGCCCCTTTTCCAGGTACTTATCCCAATTCTCAAATGAGACTGACATCTCTCTTGCTGTTGCCCTGGCTGTGGTTCCCAGAATGGGAGGACGCTCTAAACAGACAGACTCTGCTCAGAGACGAGCAGTTTCTTCCTCCACCCCAAACCCCACTGATTTCCACGTTCAGAGGCAGTGTGGCCTTATCCCCCACCCCCAACCCCCAGACACTGGAATTGTGAGCCGAGAGGTCTGGTCTGCTTCAAGAGCAATTCCCAGGTGTCCCTACTTTTTTTTTTTAACATGACTGAGCTTTCCATCAGCCAGCTACAGCTGCTGTTCCTCTGCCGCACCACCAAACTGAGTCCTCTTCTGTCCCGGTTCCACCCCTCCTACCTGTCTAGATGAGTATTTCTTCTTTCTATCTTTGTTGGTCTTCCATGCAGCTTGATTTTCTGCAACTTCTGGTTGTCTCCAGTTTTGAGATAGATGTATTTCTTCTTAGTTGTGGAGGGAGATGCAGTGTGTCTACCTACGCCTCCATGTTGGCAGGAAGCTCTGGATCTGAATCTTATGTAGAACCCTCTGAGGTCACTGGGTTTGGAACAGCTGTTGGAAATCATTTCTTAGCTTTATTAAGTCCTCCAGATGATTCTCATGTAAACATGCCAAGATTAACCATGGTATAGAGTATTTATACCATCCTGAGTTTAGCCAGAAAACAAAAATTAGATTGCACCCCAAGCAATTGAAGCTCTCTCTAGTTGTACTTTTGTTAAATTAGTAATATGTAGTAAAGGTTAAGAATATGCTTATGAATTGTCAAATGATCTTGTATATCCTTATACAGTAAGCAGGGGTAGAACCTAAGAATTTGCATTTCTTAGGTTCTGCCCATGTGATGCAGATCTGCCAGTCCAAGGGTAATACTTTTTATTTGTAATTACGTATGTAATTAACCTTTTGATTTAGCACACCCAAATTTAAAAGTAGTCAAGAGCCCTGGCTGGTGGCTCAGTGGATAGGTGCTGGCCTACAAACCCATAGGTCGCTGGTTTGATTCCCATCCAGGGCAACATAACTGGGTTGCAAGCCAGGTCTCCAGCCAGGTCCGGTGGCTGAAGCAGGTGAAAGGCAACCATACATTGATACTTTTCTCCCTCTCTCCCTTCCACTCTGAAAATAATAAATAAGATCTTTAAAAGTAGTCAAGAAAAGCCCTGTCTGGGTACCTCAATCTGTTAGAACATCATACTGATAAGCCAAGGTTGTGGGTTTGCTCCTTGGTCAGCACAAAAGAATCAACCGATAAATGCATAAATAAGTGGAACAACAAATTGTTCTGTTTCTCTCTCTCTCTCTCTCTCTCTCTCCCCCCCTTCACCCACCCTCTCTAAAGTCAGTAAATTTAAAAATAAAAGCTACAAGGATGGTAATGATGATAGCCATTCACATTGGAAGAAAACAGAAATACTGAGTTCTTAATTATAGGAGCAAACATTTCTGCATTTATTAGTCAGTAGTGGGATGACTGCTGAAGATTTTTTGATGTTTGTCAACAAGGCCCAGACTTTAAAGCCCTCTCTTTGCCCAGCACAGGACAATATACCTAGTAAGCGGTAAATCCAAGTCTTGGGAGAAGTGAATCAAAAAAGAACAACTTAGCCCTGACTGCTGTGGCTCAGTGGGTTGGGCATTGTCATGCAAACTGGAAGGTTGCTGTTTCCATTCCCAGTCAGGACACATACCTGATTTGAAGGCCAGGTCACCAGTTGGAGAAGTGTGGGAGGCAGCCCATCAATATTTCTCTCCCTCTCTCTCCCTTCCCCTCTTAAAAATAAATAACAAAATCTTTTTCTTTTTTTAAAAAGGACAACTTAGCTCTAGCAAATCATAGAGCTTAAAAGACCTCTATGAGGTAATGAGTTCCTAACTGTTAGACTTAATTTTTTGCCATTTTTTTTCCAGTTTGAGTAGAGGGGTATGATTTTGTTTTTAATGACTTGTTCCAATACTTGTGTTATTGTTTGTTTCAAATATATTTTTATTTATTGCAGCATTTTGAAAACAAGTCCATGGGTAGAGCTGGAAAAACAGCTTAGAGTATCTAGATATAAGACTTTCCCCCAAGTTTCATATAAATCAACCTTCTTTTCAGGTACATTTGGCCTGATCTATGATTACATTATGATCTGCAGTCCACCAGAGGCTTTTTAAACAGGGTGAGGCAAAAGTGGGAAATACAAGAATAAACTCTGTTTTGTATACTCATAATTATAAACCTACTTTTGCCAAACCCTGTATTGACAGACCTCTTGCCTTCCAGTTTAACTTAATGTTTCTATCCCTCTTGAACTCAATTACTAGACATTTCAGGTATGCTCTCATAAGTATTCCTCCTTATCTTCATTTATGGAATGGCTGTGTCAGACACTGTGCTAGTCCCAGGGCTTTCTTCTTGTAACTTCTTTTCCAGCCCATAAGCTCTTTCCTATTCTCTGTTATTGAATAACATGGGTTTTAATTGTGCAGGTCCACCTACATGTGGATTTTTTTCAGTACACAGTATCCCCAGGGTTCTCATTCAGCGAACTGTGGGTCAAAAACAGTACTTTATCTGTGGTTGGGAATCCATGGATGTGGAGGGCCAACTGTTCATTAATATATAAGGGACTTGAGCATCTGTGGATTTTGGTATCTGCAGGGGGCCCTGGAACCAGTACCACTCAAGGAATGACTTGGGTGGTCAAAAGCTATGCATATTTTCAACTGCATGGTGGGGAGGGCAAGTCAGTGACCCTAAGTCCCAAGTTGTACAGAGGTCTATTATGCTGGTGTCAGGAAAATGATCATTCCCACTGTGAAACTTTCACTGGCTCATTGTTGGTTTCATGATCTCTTTAAAGATTGGTGTTGGAGGCTTTCTAAAACTGGGTGCCAACTGTCTTTGTTTCTAATTCCCTTCATAACCTTTTACTGCAAATTAGACTTTCTTATCCCCCAGATAATTTCCCTGTCAAAATTCTACACAGTTGTCAAAACCCATCTGAGTTGCCATCTTTGTAACTTCCATTCTGGTTTGTTCCCTAAATGATCTTACCCCCATAAACTAACATGCGTATTCTGTTGTACGTTTTTACCTTTATGCATCCCTTGAAGGCAGTGACAGTCCAGTTATTTGAGTCCTGCAATTAAGGCAGTGAAATGAATCATTGGAGACCTTCTATCTCCAAAAGGTAGTTCCCTGGGTTGCGGGCTGAATCCCCAATTAGGGTCATAGGAGAGCCAACCAGTTAATGTGTCTCTAGCACATTAATGTTCCTCTCCCTCACTTTCTCCTTCCCTTTCCCTCTCTAAAAATAAAATCTTTAAACCCTGGGGGAAAGAGGAGGGATAGTTGTTATCCTTTGATCTTAAAGGTGTGTGTATCATTCAAGTCTTAAATGGCTTCACAGAGTGATTAAGACTCAAGTTATGTGGCTTAGGGAAAAGTTTCAAACTGACCGTGCTTTATTTTGGGGGTGGGGGTGGGGAGTCTTTTTGTTTTGTTATATTAATTTTATTCTTAGAGGGGAAGGGAGGAAAAAAGAAAGGGAGAGAAACATCAATTGATTGCCTCCTGTCCACCCCCAACCAGGGCCCAGGCCAGCAACCCAAGCCTGTGCCCTGATGGGGAATCAAACCAGCAACCTTTAGGATTGCAGGATGATGCGCAACCCACTGAGCTACCAGATAGGGCTGATGAAAATGCTTAGTCATGATTGATAAGTCTGTTAAATGACTTGTGGCCTTTTTAAATTTACTTTTCTCTTTTTTAGGTAATACGAGGCAATAGTATCATCATGTTAGAAGCCTTGGAACGAGTATAAAGAATGGCTGTGTTTGCCAGTGAAATCAACTGCTCCCATGTCCCCTCTTCACACCTCCTGTTTTACTGCAATATAAAAATCGAGTCTTGTACATTTCCCCATTGAACTTTTATTAAATAAACTTTTGTATTGGTCAAAAAATGCTTTCTCAGATGTTCTGAACTTACAAGATAGAATAATAGATTAAATTTTTTTTTTGTTAAATGAACTATTTCTGGTTAAGACTAGTTTTTTTCAAAGGTTTTTTTATGCATCAATATAGAAGAATCTGTAAAGTACTGAACAAAGATAAAGAACCCGCAAACCTGAGTGGGTTTCTTCTGTAACATTAATTTTCAAAACTTGTGATTTTGATATCTGACTTTTCCAGGTACATCTGCATTCCAAGTAGAGTACAACTGAAAACAGAAAGCAATATGTTGCTATTTATTCTTAACATAAGTGGGAAAATATTTTGAATACAAGAGTAGAAAAAGAATCCAAAGAAAAATATTCCAGTGTACTATTCTTTGTGGAGTAGTGATAATGCTACCCCTAATACTTAATCCAGTTCGTAAACTGTAGGGTACACACAGCTGGTGAAATATATTTTGTACATGGTTGCATCATAAACCTAACCTTTAGAAAACTACCAAGTAAGAAATAAACATTTAAAAAAAACCTACCAAGCAAATGTTTGGGCCTACTCTTTGTGACCTGGCAAAAGACCTATACATCTTGAATCACTTTAAAACTAGAGAATGAGGTACACACAAGTGAGTACATAAGATACTTATAAAACAACACAGTGGATAGCTTGTGTATGGCAAAAACTGATCAAACCAACTTAATCATAAGAGTTGGTGTGAAACCCAATACATTTCATTTCTTCAACTTTTTTTCCCATTTTTTTTATTCCAATATATTTTAAATCTTCAGTGGAGTTGATTGGCTTAACTTTTTGCAACCATATAGTGAACTGTAGAAATGATTCTCAGTGTAGTTCTTAGACCAGCAACATCACCTAGGACCTTAACAGAAATACTTTATATGCCACTCCAAACCTATTAAAAGATTCTGGGGGTGAGGCTCAGCAACGTTTCCAAGCCCTCCAGGTGAGTCCAAAGCATACACAAGTTACAGAACTACTTTCATTCTGCCCTTGTATCATTTTTACCGCTCTTGTAAAACAAGCTGATAGTATTTTTTCATCCAACTTTTTTTTTTTTTACAAAAAATACTATAATGGCATTAAAACTAATATGCTTGATATACCAATAACCTGTTTTGCTCTTAGTGGAAGCAATTTCAGATACCCTATTGGAAAACTTAAAATCAGTAGGTCTGATATAAAGGCAACACTTTAATTTGGTGTTATAAGTAAAAATACATCCCATTGAAAAATAAGTCCACAGGTGATAGAAATTAACTATTTCATTAGTATTTACCAGTCTAGCATAGACATTCTCCACAGTCTTAAAACCACAAAAGAACATTTTTTTTTAATTAGAAAAAGCTGACTCTTTGACAATATTTTAAACAATACATGTTAACTTGGTTGCAGTTAGTACTGAATTCACAAGCTCTTGTTCTGTCCCTACCAGTGACTATAAGGACATTGATCATTTTTGTACAGTAGTTGTAGAACTGATTTTCAAGTTTTGCTGCATATTAGACCATTTGGGTAGCTTGTAAGTCCTACAGGTGATTTAAGGTCTAGCCACGGCTGACAACTATTTTCAGCAAGATTTCAGCAATTGCTCATTTGAAATGGTACAGTAGCGTAACTTTGAACGTATGCTGGATTTGATCAAGTATCATGTCATTCTGAATATTTTTACTCATGTCTATTCTAGAATAATCTAGGTTGCCTCTGCTGTTAACACTGTCAGTGTTTCTTACATCAAGATTTGAGAGAAGTCATTCACAAAATGAATCTTTGATAATGGGTTGGATTTCTTGGGACTTTTAAGGCACTAAAACCCTTTGGAGACTTAGACACCCAAATCTGATTCTCAATGCAGGTTATGCATTAGGAACTTTAAAAAGCAAGCCCTGGCTGGTGGCACAGTGAATAGGCGCCAGCCTGCAAACCCAAAGGTCGCTGGTTCGGTTCCCCAGCCAGGGCACGTAACTAGGTTGCAATCCAGGTCACCAGCCAGATCTGTAGCTGGAGGCAGGTGAAAGGCAACCATACACTGATTCTCTCCCTCTCTGCCTCTCTCCCTCTCTCCCTACCCCTCTCTCTAAAAAATAATAGTGTCTTAAAAAAAAAAAAAAAAGCTATAATAGTGAGGTCCTATCTTGAATCAAATCAGAATCTCTGATTGGGGGGTAGGGAGTATCCATATTCTTAAAAGCTTCATAAGTGAGGACTGAGTAATGGAATGCCAATTTCTTCAATCAATAACCTTTTCATTTTACTGGAGATTTTTGTATGACATCTTAAGGTGTGCTACTCAGACTTCTGAATTTCACCACTAAAAAATAAGACAGAAGCAATCAAAAGAACATTTACTTTGAAAATGGTATGAATTTCTAAAGCCAGGCATAAGATACCAGCTTCCGCAGATTTCACTATGTGACTATCACATCCAGCTGTGAAGCACACATGAACTCATTCCCAACTAAAACATGTCTCCAAGTTCTTAAGTGTTTAGCGTAAAATGCTCTAGTTTTGTTCAAAATGCAGGGACTAACTTCTAGACCTACTGAATCAAAATCTCCAAGAGGAGCTAGGGAATTCTGTGTGTTTTACAAATTCCAGATGATTCTTAACAATCAGACAAGTTTGGAAAATACTGTTGACAGATACTAAGCATTAAAATTTGGAGTGGGGACTCTGGAGCACCCCAGCACCTTTCTTCCCTCTCAGGCATGCATATTTACTTTCCTAAAGTCTAAGGGTCCCCAAGTGGTGTGCAAACAAGGGAGAAGTGGGCAACAGCAGCGCATCCCAGGCTAACCCCCTGAACCCATTTCCAAGGTGCCTTGTCTCTTGACTTTTCAGTGAGCTACCTGCAGCCCCACTGTGGTCCACTTCTTTCCTGTAGCATTTCTAGGGGGTCAAAGTAGAGCAAAACCCAGGCTCTTTCCTGCTGCACTTCTACCCTAAACTCTTCCTTTGTTTCACTGTCCCCAGCTTTAATAAACATACTCTCAAAAATTTAAAAAAAAAAAAAAATGGAGATGCATAAATGTAACAGCTACTACACCTTCACACTTAATTAGATCTTGCATTTCCTCATGACTCACTGGGGTTACTCTCATCAAACAATGATAATGGCAAAATATTTCATTCAAAACATCTCTGCTCAGATTGTGTTCTTTTTTTACCAGTGATAATCCATTTGGAAACAGGAAGGGGGAGGAGGGGCACAATGAAAGTGTTACAGTTCAGTTTTCAGTTTCTCGTATAAGTCCTCTTGGTCAATCATGTCTGTGTGCCCGTTCCAGCGGTGATAGGCAAGGAGAGCGGCATTGTGGGCTGCAATGGCACTCATTTCCATGGCACTTGCTGCACACTCTATGCCATTCAAGTAATAAAGTCGATCGTGGAGTATGATGGGGGCGCATTTCTCTGGAGGCTTATAAAAAGGATATGCAAGCCATTGCCGCTTCACAGCATCATCATAGGACACAAAGAGCTTTAAAATGTGCTCTTTGGTAAGAGCTGCATGGGAAAAGGTCTTCCAAACATATGTTCCATCTGTTGATGGTTGAGGATTATCTGTGTTTACAGAGGACACAATCCCAATGCTGTTAATAAACAACTTTGAATTATCAGTGGTTAAGATAGTACTGAGATCAAATGTATCTAAGGCTCTAGAGCTAAGAGTAGTTGAATTCAACTTGCCCTTAATTAAAGTTGTCACTATATGTTGGTAGTGTTCATGGATTTCCTCAATTGGAGGATCAAAGTTGAGAAAAGTTATATTGGACATTGTTCGATTCAATGGAGTGGCCACCAAGACGATGTCATAAAAGTCTGAATGGGTCTCAGACCCAGTTTGGTAGACAATTTCATACATCTTTGTTGGGTTTCCTATAGGAAATAAGGAAGCACACATTTCTTTAGTGTTTCTAATATCCTATATTTTACACCTCCTAAAAATAATCCTATACTTTCTTAATAGTTTATAATCCTAAGGAATCAAAGGCCTTATCCTTTAAGCCCTGGCTGGGTAGCTCAGTTGGTCAGAGCATCATGCTGATACACCAAGGTTTCCGGTTCAATCCCCTGTCAAGAGTACATGCAAGAAACAACCCATGAATGCCTAAATAACTGGAACAACAAATCAATGTTTTTCTCCCCCTCCCCCTCCTCCTCTCTCCCTCTCTCTCCGAGGGTGAAAAAAAATAAAGACTTTATCTTTTAAAATAACAGCCCCAAATTGAGGCCAATTTTCTTTGTTTTTCTTTTTCTTAAGATATTTTACTTTGTTTTTAAACGATTTTATTCCTTATTTTTAGAGAGAAGGGCAGGGAGGGAGGAAGAAAGGGAGAAAAGCATCAATGTATGGTTGCCTTTCACCTGCCTCCAGCTACGGACCTGGCTGGAGACCTGGCTTGCAACCTGGTTATGTGCCCTGACTAGGAATTGAACCAGCAACCTTTGGGTTCACAGGCCAGCGCCTATCCACTGAGCTACCAAGCCAAGGCTTGAGGCCAATTTTCTACTTAAAAATAATGCCTTGTCAGTAAGTACAAATAAGAAATTTTTACTTTTGAGAATGAGATTTTTTTTTAACTCCAAGCAATCATGCCATTATATTTGAGCACATCTGGGAATATTTCTACATGACACAACACACATACATTTAAAATTCCATCATTTGGAACAGAGTGAGAACTGGCAGAAGAGAGATTTTTCTCCCTGAGCAATTATTTTTTACCGGGAGAATCAGAAACAATAAAATAGACATTCAAGCTCACCTCTCTGCTTGGTCCTCATTTTCCCCTCTATGTACATCACTGAGCCAGATATAAGGTTGCTTTTGGAAGCCTGAAGGAGTCCTGAGCAAACAAGTTTATTGCCACCTTTTACTGCCCAAAGACCAGAATCAGCACCAGCTAGTGACACTGCCCCTGTCAGCAAAAGGGGAAGAAAAAAAAATGTTTAAATTCTAATTCCAAACCACTCTCCCTTCCCAATTAGGTGAGTTCTGCTCCAAATGTCTCCACACCTTGTCAAATGTCCCCTGGGGGCAAAATCTCCCCCAGCTGAGAACCATTCAGCTAGTAAAAGGTAAGAACTCTCCCCTCATAAAAATGCACATCTACATTTATACAGTTTTGCCAAAATGCCTGAGGTTTCACAGAGATAGTCTTCTCCAACTCATGGCTTAGATCAGGAGTCACTATAACATCAGATAAACTCCTCTGTGAACCAATTCTAAAACCGTTCCAAGCCTTTGCTTACCTACAAAGCCATTGAGGTCTGTGCTTTGGCCATAATTGACTCTATTGATGGGTGCAACCATTTCATTGAGGAATTTCTCAGAGAAGCCTGCTTTTTGCAAGGTTTCGAGAAGTGTTCGGTTAAGCATTCCAAGGAACTCATCTCCTCCTAGAGAATGTAGTAAGCTTTCTACACTACTGAAGGCGTAGTCACGAGACTGGTAGCGGTAGATCCTTTTGGAAAAAAGTAAGGACCATTAAACACCAACAAGACAGGGGTAAGGGGATACATAAAGAAGGGAAATAGCATCGTAAGACTCAAATTGAATTTCATGTTTCTCTCTAACAAGTTCCTACTTATCGTGTGGCACACTTCAATCACCATCTTCCCCAAGAATTTCAGAAGCTCTTGGTCCTCACTGTTCCTCCACCTCCTTGGACTTTCACTGTCCTTTGTATATACTCCTCTTTATTAATATGGTCACTGGGAGCACATTTAAAGATTTAGGTACATTCTGTTCACACTCATCTTTTTATCTTCCACTAACACTTAGATATGGCTAAAATTATAACTTTTTTTCAAAGATTTTATTTATTTCTTAGAGAGAGGTTAAAAGAGGGACAAAGAGAGAGAAACATCAATTGCTTGCCTCTCATAAGCACCCTATGAGAGCACCCTATAATCAAATTGCAATCCAGGTGTATGCCCTGACCCGGAATCAAACCAGAACCTTTTCGTCCTCAGGCCGGTGCTCAACCCACTGAGCCATACCAGCCAGGACTAAAATTATAACTATATCTTTTGATCAGGCTTGATCCTCTCCACCCACAGCCTATCCCAAACAAAAATAACAAGTCAACCTAACATCCTACATGTCATCTCAGTTCATTCAGTTTCAAAAAATATTTTCATTTCTTTCTGCTTCTCCCACCCAAGAAGAAAACCTTAGTAATCTTTCCAATGGTTACTTCATTCTCATTTTCCTGATCTTGAGTCAAGATTTCTATTTAACTACTAAAATAAGTAACTGATCTACCTGCTTCTAGTTTCTTTTCATAAATCTCCCAGGAGCCCTATAATACTTCTTTTAATCAAAAAAAAAAAAAAGAAAGAAAGAAAGAAAAACACCTTGGTTATTGCTGCTTACTAAATAAAATCCGGACATTTTTTTTTTGAAGCATAAATCTTAGCCCTGGCCAACATGGCTCAGTTGGTTGGAGTATAGTCCTGTACATAGAAAGGTTGCGGGATTCAAGCCTCAGGCAGGAACATGTAAGAATCAACCAAGAACAACCTAATGAAGGCATAAAATAAGTGGAACAACAAAAATCAATTTCTCTCTTCCCTGTTTCCTCTCTTCAGATCAGTAAATTTTTTTAATATTTTATTTATTATTTTTAGAAAGAGGGGAAGAGAGGCAGAGAGGGAGAAAAACATTAATGTATGGTTGCCTTTCACCTGCCTCCAGCTATGGGCCTGGTTAGAGACCTGGCTTGCAACCTGGTTATGTGCCCTGGCTGGGAATCAAACCAGCGACCTTTAGGTTCGCAGCCAGGGCCTACAGATAAATAAATTCTTTAAAAAATAAAAAGAACCATGCCTTGATTGTATATTATCACAGCACTCTTGTATTAACCCATTTTCCTCTATTACCCATAGTGGACTGCCATTTTTTTTTTTTAAGAATTTATTTATTATTTTTACAGAGAGAAGGGAAGGGAGAGAGGCAAAGAGGGAGAGAGACATCAATGTATGGTTGCCTTTCACCTGCCTCCAGCCATGGATCTGGCTGGAGACCTGGCTTGCAACCTGGTTATGTGCCCTGGCTGGGAATTGAACCAGTGACCTTTGGGTTCGCAGACTGGCACCTTATCCACTGCGCCACCAGCCAGGGCTATGGACTGCCATTTTGATTTCTCAGTGTTAGGGTCCATCAGTTTCCTGTATAGGCCCTTTAGAGATTCAGTCTCAGATTCACATTTTTGCTATATAAAATAAAAACTTTTGCAAAGATTGCCTTTATCATCAAGTATAAAACTCCACAGTCTCAGTCTTCAAAATCATTTATCCCAAATAAAGGGCTGTATTTGTTCAGGACCATCACCAACCAAGTTTAAGATTTTAAGCTACTGGGTCTCAGTGTAGCTGCCAGCACCTCAAGGTCACCAGGACCTTGATTCCACACCACCCATAGGTACACAAGGGTCGGCCCAAGCAGTGGTGTTCAGCTTCAGAGCCTCTGCCATAGGATCTCACCCCAGCAAGCTGGCTCATCTTGTTCAGCTGCAGCTGCAGCTGGCCTGAGGGCCACCTGGACACAGCTCCCACCAGCCTGAGGACCCAGTGATGGCTGCAGAACCCCTGACAGATCGGGATGCTGCTGCCTCTCTGGCCATCTTGTCCTGCACCTGTGTCCGTATCTCTCCCTCCTCCTCCTCCCAGCCCCACACACCACCAAGTTCCTGCCTCATCCCCTTCTCCACCCTCCTACCCGCTGGCTGCAGCCCCAGGTACCTGCACCTCTATATGTTTCCTTAGTTATTAGCTTATGGTTTGCCCCTCTACTGTGAATATTGTTTGAGGGCAGGCACACGTTTAAGCTGTACATCCTTAGGACTTAGAATAGTGCCTGGCACATAACAGGCACATATAGGATGTAATTTTACCTTTGTGTTGGAATAATCATAGTAATGAAATATTAATGGCATTTACAAGTTGAATATCTGCAGCATTTAAAATAGTAAATCAGTCCTGGCTGGGTAGTTCAGTTGGTTAGAGCATCATCCCCAAACGCCAAGGTCGCAGTTCCATCCCTGGTCAGGGCACATATAAGCAGCAACCAATGAATGCATAAATAAGTGGAACAACAAATCGATGTCTGTTTGTCTCTCTCTCTCCCCCTTCCTCTTTAAAATTAATAAATAAATTTTTTAAATAAATAAAAAACAGTAAACCAGCATAGAAATTAGCATGTGCCAACAGTCTCTAAAAAATAAGTTGTGTCCTGGCTGGTGTGGCTCAATGGATTGAACACCATCCTGGGAACCAAAAGATCACCAGTTCAATCCTCAGTGCATACCTGGATTGTGGGCCAGATCCCTGACTGGGGGAGTGCAAGAGGCAACCAACTACGGTTTCTCTTGCAAAGCGATGTTCCTCTCCCTCTTTTCCCTCCCTTTCCCTCTCTCTGAAAATAAATAAATAAAATCTTTTTTAAAAATAGGTTGAAATGTTCAAAGACTGGTTATTTTTCCTAATTACCAAAGGAATGCACACTTATACACATAGGCAATTTTGAAAAACATAAAGAAAAACAGGAAACTGTATTGTCACTGCCTGGGACAATGCTTGAATTTAATATCTTAACTTAAATTCTTAGGGCACAGAACTGGTATTTCACCTCAGAGTGCTTGCTCATCGGAACATCATGCCACAATTAAAGTTCACTTTTCTTTTCCTGTCTACAAGCTATTATGCACATGGCCTCACTCCTCTGATACATAATACCAACACAGTGCAAAGATTAACAGTGAGAACTCTAGAGTCAGCCTGCCTGGGTAGAAACTCTGGCTCCTCCACTTAGTAGGTACGTATACTTGCACAACTGAAATTTCTTCATCCCTCTACCTTCCACACCCGTAAAAAGAAGCTAATAAATAGGACCTATCTAGTGAGCTATCATGGGGATTCCAGAAGTTAATATTTATTAATCATTGAAGAATGTCTAGCAACACTAACCAAGCATTTGCAAAATACGTTTTCAGAAGCAAAAACAAACCACCCTTTCAATTTTCAAGTGGATAAATGTTCTGCCTATTTTATACACAACATTTTGCCCAACAAATATACCTTGCAGTTAGGTAGAGAACAGTTCCCAGAAACCATAATTCTTAAAAGATTATCTAACTGAAAGGTCTTAGATTAAATAGGAGAAAAAAATTACCTCATAAACTTGTCTAATATATCCTCCACCCACATGTGCAATCGAAGGGGTTGAAATCCATACTGCCAAATTAACTTAATTATGTTAATTATAAACCATCTGCTTTCCTCAAACACCAGAGTCTCTCCGTTAGAGACTCCCAATAGGTCTCCAGAACTCTGAAGAGTAGAAAGACCTGCGAAAACAGAGAAAGGGTAGCTAAGTCCGTAGTTCCTATGCTGATCAAATGAAAGGTTACTTGAAGCTATCAGTGTTGCTCTAAAGTGTGTGAATTCCAAGCTTCCCCCAATTCTCAGGAGACATTAAAGAAGTCCTATTTTTAGAATAGTAATAAATTTCACTGTCCAAAGGCAGATTCTCTAAAAGATGGGTCAGATGATCATGCAGATATATCAAAATTAGACTGGCTATTTTTAGTCTGAAATGACTAAAAGGTCAAAGGGACACAGAGTACCAAATGAACTCAACAACAGAAATGTTGGACATGAATCTTTGTAACATAAATTGCTCCTGGCATGCATTTGCCCTCACAGAGGAAAGAGATGCTCAGAAAGCATCCATAGATGTGGAAGGCAGCTAAGGGAAAGGAGGCACCTTGGTATGATGCAAATACTATTTTGCATAACTGGATATTACGAATAAATGGAAGGATGCCAATATTACCCAATATTCATTGAGAAAGGGCCTGCACAGGCCTGCAAGATTGCCCTCACCACCTGTCTAGCTCCTCTGCTGGTAGGGAAGTAGTCAGTCAAATGTCCTGGCTTCTAAGCACATGCTGTCTCCAGAGCTGTGTGACTTTAAGCCAAGTATTTCAAGCTTCTGGGCCTCATTTCCCCAGCTAAAAAATGAGTACACTAGGGTTCTGCTAACTCAAACAATTCTATTGTTCAACAGAAACCCACAGGTTGAAGAACTGACAACAGCAACCAACCATCCCCACCCAGCAACCCCATGGCTGTAATTCCAGATAACTGAAGATACTGATAACTAGTGTCCCATTACAGAAGAGTGCCTCCTAACTAAGGCAGTACCAACTTCTAAAAGGAAAGAAGGAAGGAAAATAGTTTTACCAACTTGTCTGTAACAAGATGGAAAAGTTTCACTTCCCTATCTGATAAAAACATTCATGGATGGTTGCAGAGAAAACTGCATAGCTCTAAAACCACATTACATACCCAGGTCCTTGACAAAACGCTTCATGTGCAGATTTAAAGGATGGATGACAGAACCTCCTGCTTCATAGTCTTGCCCCTGCATAGTCATGGTGGCCAGACGGCCCCCCACCTCTCCTCTTTCATACACATCAATCTTCACATCTTTCCCGAATTTCTGCCGCAGATAATAGGATGCTGAAGTGCCACCAATTCCAGCTCCAATTATTGCTGTGGAGGGGGGGAGAGGGGAGGAACAGTTTCTTTCCCTCTTACCAATTACACAGGTTTTATTGTTTTTTGAAAAGTCATTAAGCAATAATAGATGTTACTTAAGGCTATTATCAACAATTTAGGGGAGATTATATGGAGTAAGCAAGTAACAGTTGAAGATAGAATTCTGAATCTGGACACAAACATTGCCCCCAGACAAAAGTGGCAGTAACTTAACTTACAAACTGACATTAATTAGTTTTTTGGTTTTTGCCAGGTGCCCAAAGATTCTCACAGTTCTTTGTGGAGGCACCAATGAGCCGGCACAACCCTCCTTGAGCCCAACTCCTGGGAACAGAGGAGGTGGGTCTATCCAGCAGCATTTTTAATGAAGAGGCCGCCATTTTTGCCTAGATTTGTTTCCTTAATGTAGACAGACTAATGGTCCCAAAGAACAGTTTTAAAGGTAATAAGAAACAAAGCAAAACAAAACAAACAGGAGGGAAAAAAAGGGAGAGAGATCGAGAGGAAAGGACTGAAATAAGAAGAGTGGATTATTTCAACTGTGTAGTAATCCTAGGCAGGCAACTTGTGCAAGCCAGGGGCCTCGGAGCGCAGGCCAACGGCAACAAAGCGGAGAGGGAATGGGGGTTTCACCGTATCGAGGGAGGCAGACGGGGTCTAATTGTTTTCAAGGGCTAGTGAGTGGAACCCGCGAGCGTCTGTCAAGTGCAGTGCAAGCGGCCCTTCGCTTCAGGCCAATCAGATGACTGGCTTCCCAAAGCGCAGCAGGGAGGGGAAGGCTGCGAGAGGGGGCTCGGTCTCCCCCACCACCAGGCTTCCTAGACAGGGGCCGCAAGGACGCTAGGAAGCCTCCCCCCCGGCCCACCCGGGTCCCCGTTCCAAAGCCCCGCTCCTCAAGTGCGTACATCTCTACGCCCAGCAAAGCACAGTCACTGTGGCACCAAAAGTGGCACTGAGACGAAAACCGGGAAGATGGAAACCTGCACAAAGGGCTCGGCCAGGCGGGCGCCGGGGTTGCAGGGCCTGATGCACTACGCAGCCGCAGCCCACCGCAGGGTGCGCTTCTGCACCGCCTTCCGCACCGCCCCACTGTCACCTACCGATCTTCTCCGGCGGGGCCCGGAGCTCGGTGCTCCCAGGGCACACACAGCTGCACAGCAGCAGCCACAGAAGCAGAAGAGAAGAGGCGAGCTCCCCGGCTGAGCGACTCATAGCGCCTAGAACTCAGCCCTGCGAAGACCTGCAGGGCTGAAACGCCTGGGAAGCCTGGTATTGCAAGACTGCGTGTTCCGCCCGCCCCGCCCCCACGCCGGCCTTGCCCCTCCCATCCCCGCCCAGGCCCGCCCCTTGCCAGCTCCAGCTTCTGACACTACAGGCCCACGCATCCCTCCAGAAGCTTCCAATTTGGATCCAGTTGATTCGGCAAGCCTGCCTACCCTCTAGGAAGCGTACCCTGCTTCAGGGGGACACCAAAGGCACCAGAGGACGCTCACCCAGCTCTCCTTCCTTC
Organism: Noctilio leporinus; assembly: GCA_004026585.1. NCBI lineage: Eukaryota > Metazoa > Chordata > Mammalia > Chiroptera > Noctilionidae > Noctilio > Noctilio leporinus. The sequence continues at coordinate 426,265 of PVIW01000339.1, read as the reverse complement.
CCATCTGTTGATGAAACACCTCATTTCTTCTAGGATCCTCTTGTGTCCCTTTAATCGATCCCTCTCAAAGAATGCACCCAGCTAATCGCTGTCTAAAACAGACCAGTGAAGCTCCACATACTTACTGAGTGATCACTATGTTCCAAGGATCGTTGGGTACAAGATGAATGGGAAGATGATGCTACATGAAAGGAAAACTGAGGGCGACCTGGGATGGCTTGGTCCAAGGTGAAGGAAGTGAATAAGTAGAGTAGCCTACGTAAGGTGGAACGTTATGCAAGCATTAAAGAGAATGTAGGACCTGTAACTGTTGCGCTAGTATTGTTAGGTGAGGAAATGGGTGGCTGAGTGATGGGTATTATATGACCCCAGTTCCATTAAAATATCCTACCCACCCACCCAAAAAGAAAATAAAAATTAGACAGCAAATTCAGAACTATCAACACAAAAATTTTTTTTTTAAATAAGCAAACAAACAGAATAGGAAAAGAATCATAGGTATGGGGAACAGTTGGAGGGTTAACAGCTGGGAGAGTGAAGGAGGAGAAATGAGGAAATGGTGCAGGGATTAAGAAGTATAATTGGTAGATACAAAATAGACAAGAGGATGTTAAGAGTAGTATAGGAAAGGAGCCCTGGCGGGTGGTAGCACAGTAGATAAGGTGCCGGCCTGTGAACCCAGAGGTCGCTGGTTCGATTCCCAGCCAGGGCACACATAAATGGGTTGCAATCCCAGTCTCCAGCCAGCTCCATGGCTGGAGGCAGGTGAAAGGCAACCATTCATTGATTAAAAAACAGAATAGTATAGGAAAGGGAGAAGCCAAAGAACTTACATGCCCAACCCTTGGACATGAACTAAGGGTGGTTGGGAGTGCTGGAAGGAAGGGGGATATTGGATGGAGGGGCGCAAAGGGAAAAAAATTGGGACAACTGTAATAGCATAATCAATAAAATATACTTTAAAAAATAAATAAAGGCTGTGGCTGGTGGCACAGTGGATAAGTCACCGGCCTGCGAATCCAAAGGTCACTGGCTCAATTCCCCGCCAAGGCACATAACTAGGTTGCAGTACAAATCTCCAGCCAGGTCCATAGCTGGAGGCAGGTGAGAGGCAACCATACATTAATGTTTCTCTCCCTTCCTGCCTCTCTCTCTTCCCTTCTCTCTAAAAATAAAGAAAAATTAAAAAGAGAAAAGAAAATCTTTTCTTTTAATAAAAAGAAATATTGAAACTTTTTTGCAATGGGTTTGCAACCATAACACGGGTGGTGTGGTGAAAACCACCACTAAATCAAAGCCAAAAATGGGAAAGGAAAAGATTCATATCAACACTGTCATCACTAGACACTACTGGCCATCTGATCTGCAAATGTGGTGGTATTGAGGAAAGAATCATCAAAAAAATTTGAGGAGGCTGCTGAGCTGGGGAAGGGTTCCTTCAAGTATGCTTGGGTCTTGAGTAAACTGAAAGCTGAACATGAGCTCAGTGGTATCACCACTGACTTTATCAAAAGCATGATTACAATCACAGCTCAGGCAGACTGTGCTGTCCTAATTGTTGCTATTGGTGTTACTAAATTTGAAGCAGTTGTCTCCAAGAATGGGCAGACCCATGAATGAGCATGCCCTTCTGGCTGACACATAAGGTATGACACATGGATTGTTGATGTTAACAAAATGGATTCCACTCAGCCAGAAGAGATACAAGGAAATTGTTAAAGAAGCCAGCAGCTACATTAAGAAAATTGGCTATAACCCTGACTACAGCAGCATTTGTGCCAAATTCTGGTTGGAATGGCTACAACATGTTAAAGCCAGGGGGTGGAAAATCACCCATAAAGATGGTAGTGCCAGTGGAATCACAATCTTGAAGCTCTGGATTGTATCCTACTACCAACTTGTCCAACTGATAAGTCCCTGTATCTGCCCTGCTAGGACGTCTACAAAACTGGTGGTATTGGTACTGTCCCTATGGGCCAAGTGAAGACTGGTGTTCTCAAACCAGGCATGGTGGTGACCTTTGCTCTAAACAACATTCGAACTGAAATAAAGTTTGTTGAAATGTGCTACAAAGCTTTGAGTGAAACTCTTCCTGGGGACAAGGAGGGCTTTAGTGTCAATAGTGTGTCTGACACACTACGTATGTTGTGGCAATGTGGCTGGTGACAACAAAAATGACCCACCAATGGAAAGAGTAGGCTGCACAGCTCAGGTGATATCCCGATCCATCCAGGCCAAATTAGTGCTGGACCTGCACCTGTGCTGGATTGTCGCACCAGCTCATATTGCTTACGATTTTGCTGAGCTGAAGGAGGAAGTTGATTGTCATTCTGTGAAAAAACTGGAAAATAGCTCAAAGTTTTGAAATCTGGTGATGCTGCCATCATTGACACGGTTCCTGGCAAGCCCATGTGTGTTGCTGTTTTGCTGTTCATGATGTGAGACAGACAGTTACTGTGGGTGTTATCAAACCAGTGGATCTGGCAAAATCACCAAGTCTGCCCAGAAAACTCAAAAGGCTAAATGAATATTTTCCCCAATACATACTAGGCCAGTCTTAGTAGTGGAAGAACAGTCTCAGAACTGTGTTGTCTCACAACTGTTTGTCTCAATAGTAAAAGACTGGATAATTATTACAATGCATTGTAAAACCTTCATAAGGAAAGGAGGATATTTTGTGGACTATTTGTTTTTGTCTGTGTGTGTCATTTTTTAAGTTATTCGTTTTTAAAATCAGTACTTTTTAATAGAAACAACTTAATAGAAACCAAAAATCTGTCACAAAATTTTGAGATCCATTAAAACAACGTTTAATGAGAAACCTGTGTGTTTTCTTTAATTTATTGATTTTAGAAAGAGAGAGGGGAAAGAAGAGAGAGAAACATCTATTTGTCTTTTCACTTATTTACACATTCATTGGTTGACTGGGGAGCACATCTACAGCCTTGAACCTGTGTGTTCTTTCAGTCAACACTGTAACTTTCTTTTACACTACTTAGGTAAACTTCAGAGTTGCCTATAACCTATTTCTGTATTATATTTGCTGATACTTTAGAAGTGCATAATTTTATTAATTTTTTTTCTGGGCGGGAACTATTTATATAGTAAAACCAATGGGAGGGGGTCTTTTGTGTAACACTGAATAAGTTAGGACAGATGAGCAAAGAGCAACTTTGTTTAAGAGTAATCTAGTTTACAAAGGCTAAATTCTGTTAAAATATACATGTTACATGTAAAATTTTGTAGTTACATCAATATTTGGTAGATTTGTTGGTATGTCAGATTTTAGTTTTTCAGTTTTACTGCAATGTGAATTCATGTTTACAAATACTGAACTAGTTTAAAGAACCTAAATTGAAGCTTAAATAGTATTGAGCACTGTATTGCTACAGTTAATCATATCCAGATTCTAGGAAAAATAAATGATACTTAAAAAAAGAAAAAGGACAGAAAGGCAAGTTGAACTTGGAATAAGGAGTAGAAAATTCAATGCAAAAAGCATTCATTCATTGGATAGTTACTGAGTTCCTTCTAAGTGGCAGGCAATGTTCTAGGTGAAAGAAAAATCAGTGAACAAAGCCAATTTTTAAATATAGTTATTCTAATGAAGTGGACATTCTAGTAAAGGGAGACAGATGATTAGAATAAATAAGTAAATTATGTAATATATAGAGCAAAGTATGGGGAATGGGTTGCTATTTTATTTTTTTTAAGATTTTATTATTTTCAGAGAGAGGGAAAGGGAGAGCGGCAGAGAAAAAGAGACAGACATCAATGTATGGTTGCCTTTCACCTGCCTCCAGCTATGGACCTGGCTGGAGACCTGGCTTGCGACCTGGCTATGTGCCCTGACTGGGAATCGAATCAGCGACCTTTGGGCTCCCAGGCCGGTGCCTTATCCACTGTGCCACCAGCCAGGGCTTTTTTGTTTTATTTTAATCCTCACCAGAGTATTACTTTTAGAGAGAGAAAAGAAATAAAAAAGGTAGGAGGAAAAGCATCAACTGTTTGCCTCCCATACACACTCGCAAGTTAGGTATGTGTCCTGAGTGGGAATCAAACCCGAAATCTTTTGGTTATGGGAAGATGCTCCAACTTAGCCACACAAGCCAAAGCTGGGTTGCAATTTTAAATATGATGGTCAGGGTAGGCCTCATTGAATAGGATAGCATTTGGACAAAGCTTGGAGGAAGTGAGAGTAGCTGACCAAGCAAGTATCTGGGGGAAGAGCTTTCCAGGCAAGAAGAATGTTTTGTGTGTTTAAGAAAAAGGGAGGAGGCCAGTAAAGCAGAGTAAGAAAGGGGAAGTGGAGGGGAGCAAAAAGGGGATGGATGTAATACAACAACAATAAAATTAAAAAAAAAAGAAAGAAAGAAAGGGGGAGTGGAAGTGGTAAAAGGACAAGATGCAAATCATACCAGAAATATACACTTCTACTTTAGAGCATAAAAATATGAAGATTAATTCCTCTTTTTTTTTTTTTTATCCTCACCCAAGGACATATCTTTTTCATTATTTTTAGGTAGAAAGGGAGAGAGGAAGAGAGAGGGAAACAGAGACACCCAAACCGGGCACCCAACAACCTAGGTATGCGTCTTGACCAGGAATGGGATGATGCGCCAACCAACTGAGTTACACTGACTGGGGAAAATTAAGTCCCCTTTTCCATTACATTTAGAAATTACAAAGAAAGAACCAAGCTACATGTGCCTTTTACTTTCCTATTTTCAAATTGCATTATGCCCACAACAGCTCTGCATTAAGATACTAGGCCCTCAATACATTTCTATTGGTTTTGTAGAATTATTAATACAATCACCTTAATAAAAGTGTTATACTTGGAAATATTCATTTCTGCCACTGACACCTTGGGAAAGTTTACTGAAAGGACACAGTGTTAAAAATAGACTTGCAAAGTGGAAGAAGCGGGAGGTGGATCAAAGGTTGTCTGATTCCACACTCTTGTCCTTTTAAAGTTATGCTGCCAATGAAACTCAAGGTTTTTAAAAAATCATAAGGGAAAAAATGTCACCTCATATACAAAGGGTAATAATAAGATAATATTTATTCAAGAGTGCTGTTCAAAAGCAGTCTTCCTGGGAAGCAAAACACTAAGATTCTCTTCTTCACCAAACTCTGGCCGGGGGCTTCTGAGCATTCTCCTTGGCTAGGCCTCTACCTATAAAGACTTGAACAAAAAAAAAATTAAAAAAAAAAAAAAAAAAACTTGAACAAAGCACTAACATAGCTCTTAATAGCTCAAAGCCACCTTCTTAAGTGGCTCCCCTTAAAGTGCCTATCTGAGAAAACTCAATTCCCAAAATAATTTTGTTTGTTCCACCCAACACATGAAGATAGAACCTGTAGAGCCAAGTATGTGGGATGGTAGGATCCTACCTGATTAGCGCCAGTCCCCTCCATTCCCACAATCTTCTCAATTTTTGTGATCTTTCACTTCCCTGACTTTACTGGGCCCCCCGGCTCATCCCCTTCCCGATTCCTTCATTCTCCCTTTAGAGGGCCCAGTCACCTCTATACAAATCAAAGTTCAGTTCATTCTATACTTTTTTCCCCATTATAGTAGCATATTATGATTAAAATGTAAACTTTAGTGTCTTGGCTTTATCTTTGAAAAAACTCAAATCTATAATTCTGTCTCTGCTCCATGTCTTTTTTCTTCTTTAAAACTACGTAGAGGAAATTCATTATCATACCATCTTACTTTCTCATATCTCATTCCTTTCTTATTCTAAATAGTCTAAATATTAAGTCTGTCTTAGACAAGATGGGAAATTCAGAAGTTATATAAGAAAATCTAAGCATATTTGACTACGTAAAACAAATATTTCAGATAATAGAGAATTTTAAGAGTTTTTTTAAATAATGTATGTGAAAAATATTTGCACTAATATTACAGACAAGATTGTTGTGGCGTATACAACAATTATACAAACAGCTCTACAAATCGATAAAAAGAGGTAAATAGCTCAATGGAAATACAGGCTAAGTGCCAATGGCCAAAATATACACATGAATAAATGCTCAACTACCATATTGGCAAAAATTAGTGATTAATAACATCTTAACTGCAGGAGAAAATGAGGTAGAGTGGATTGAGATCTCAAGAAATGACTTTCAAGCCCTGGCTGGTAGCACAGTGGAAAAGGCACCGGCCTCTGAACCCAAAGGTTGCAGGTTCAATTCCCCAGCCAGGGCATACAACAAGGTTGCAAACCAGGTCTCCAGCCAGGTCTGTGGCTGGAGGCAGGTGAAAAGCAATCAGACATTGATGTCTCTCTCCCTCTCTGCCTCTCTCCCTCCCCCTCTTTCTAAAAATAATGAAATAAAATCTTTAAAAAAAAAATGACTTTCAAATATTGATGATGGGGGTAGAATACCGTTTAAAAACAATTATTGCCCTGGCCAGTGTGGCTTAGTTGGACAAAGCATTGCTCCATAGACCAAAAGTTGCCAGTTCGATTCTCAGATGTTCATCTCGCTCTCTTTCCTCCTCTCGCTCTAAAAACAATGAAAAATTGCCCACTGGGAGAGGATTTTTAAAAAGATTGATTATTACTATGTAAGTCAGAAATCCTACATTTGGGAATCTAATCTACAAAAATAAATATGTCCCAGAATGTCTATTGCAACATAGTTTGTAGTAGAAAACATAAATAAATAAAGGAATAACCTGAATGTCCATCAATACTACTTATGGTCATTTATACAATTTACTATTGAATAAATTGTGGCACATTCATTCCATAGACTATTTTTCAATTATTTTAAAAAGTTAATTACATCTGTTGTAAGTTGAACCGGAGAATATCTAGAATGGAAGGGTTTTGCTGTTGTTTGTTTGTTTTTAAGATTTCATTTATTTATTTTTAAAGAGAGGGGAAGGGGAGGAGAACAAAGAAGAGAAACATCAATGTGTGGTTGCCTCTTGCATGCCCCCAACTGCAGACCTGGCCTGTAACCAAGGCATGTGCTCTGGCTGGGAATTCAACTGGCAACCTTTTGATTGGTAGGTTAGCACTCAATCCACTGAGCAACACTGGCCAAGGTTAAAGTGTAGGTTTAAGTTACAAAAAATCTTGCAAAGTAATATCCATAGCATAACCACATTCTTTTAATAACAACAACAACAAAACCCAAGTACTTATATAGTACATGTGCATCTGTATGCATGTAAAGTAAGATATGGAAGCTTACAGACTGATCTGTTAACATTAATTACCTCAGGGAAGGAGAATGAAGGAATTATTAATTTTTCCCTTATTTACCTATATTGTTTCACTTGCCACAGTGAGCATGTATTAACTTTTGCAACATTAATAAAGTTTTCAAGAAAATCTTAATAAATATAACTTATAATAAATAAATAATAAAAATATAATAAAGCTTTTAAAGTTTAAAAATACTTTTGCTTGTTGGGGGCCTCCCTGGGAAGGTGTCGGGGCATGGAGCCCCACGCAAGACAAGCCTCTAAGACCTGATAAAGCCGGATGCATACAGACTCAGATGCTCCAAGGGGGGTCCCCAAGTATGAATCTAGCCTTGGGAATATTTCTACATCCTTTGAAGTCTGCCCTGTGACCTAAACTTCTTTGACTTGTGTATTGTCAAACCTTAACTCACCTGTAATCTCACCTCCCTAAAATTCTATGGGCCACCCGGAGTTCTTGAAGTCACCTTGTCTAACAGACCATAGCCTGAAGCAGATGGTCACATTCCTTCTATTGTTATCTAAACTCAGCAACTACCTTTCTTTTGAATATTCTCCTGTGGTAGTGATTTGTGGTGTGTAGTGCATCCCCAATCTTCTGTGATCAATAAAAACCTTTGAGGGTGGGCCATTGAGGCCTTTGTCAAACAGGCTTTGGTCAACCTTCTCTCCCTTAGCACCAGCTGCCTGGGAAGGTTCATTTCATCTGCTGTACCGGGGGATCTTTGCGGGTCAGGTGTCCCTCACATCTGCTATATTGATAAAATAAAATTTTATTCAGTTTAAAAATAGACGTATTGATATATGCTACCGCATTAAAAAATCAGAAAAGCATAATTTTAGGTTAAAGAAGCTAGTAATAAATGACCATATACATTATTATTGTATGATTCCCTTTATTTGAAATATCTAAAATAGGCAAATCTATAGAGACACAATATTATTGGGCTGGAGAGTGCGCTGGAATGGAAGATAGGGAATGACTGTTAATTGGTAAGGGTTTCCTTTTTGGGATGATGAAAATGTTCTAAAATTGATTATAATGATGGTTGCACATCTCCGTGAATATACGAAAACCACTGAACTGTAACTTAAGTGGACAAATTGTAAATTATGTGAATTATATTAAAAAGCCGTTAGAAGATACAATGCTATTCACCATTAACATTCACCTTATTCATCCTCAAAAAACTAATATTTTATATTTTTAAATAAAATCCAAAGAATGTGCCAGATTCCAAAGGCAATTCCAAAAATGGAAATCCAAGAAGATGCATAGTCTAGAAAAACTGCTACAAAGAGGACGTCACATTTTTTTTTTAATACTTTATTTTCATAGAGAGCGGAAGGGGGAGAGGCAGAGAGGGAGAAAAACGTCAATGTATGGTTGCCTTTCACCCACCTGCCTTCAGCTGGGGACCTGGCTGGGGACCTGGCTGGAGACCTGGCTGGAGACCTGGCCATGTGCCCTGGCTGGGAATCAAGCCAGCGACCTTTGGGTTTGCAGGCTGGCGCCTTATCCACTGAGCCACCAGCCAGGGCAGGACATCACTTTTTTTTTTTTAATTTATTGTTGTTGTATTACATCCATCCCCTTTTTTCTCCCCTTCATCCCCCTCCCCAGGACATCACATTTTTAATGTGCACATTCTCCTATATTTAAAAAACATTTCACATAATTTTGAAGATGCAATAATGCATAATGAGTACACTAAATCACATTTCAGAGCCCTAATTTTTCTGCTTCTTTTCAAAGAGGACTGAATTTGATTGGAGTGACATTGGGTTAATAAATTTATATAGGTTTCCAATATACAATTCCATGATACATCATCTTTATATTGCATTATGAGCCCACCACTCAAAGTCAAATCTTCTTGGGTCACCACGTATTTGATCCCCTTATACCCTTCACCTTCCCCCTTCCCCTGGTAGCCACCAGACTGTAAATGTCTATGAGTTTTTGATTGTTTGGAAACCTTTTATTTTTTTATTTTTATTGTTGTTGTATTACATCCATCCCCTTTTTGCTCCCCTCTGTCCTCCTCCCCACCCACCCATCCCCCCCAATGGAAACCTTCATTTTTTTAAGGATTTTTTTCTACTGGTTAAAGAGAGTATGAGAGGAAGGTCCAGCAAAAGACAGACACATCCATTTTTGATGTTCCAGTTATTCATGCATTGATTGATTGATTCTTATATATGCTCCAACCTGGGATCAAACCCACAAACTTGATGCATCCGGACTCTGGTCTAAACTACTGAGCTACCGGACCACGACTGGAAACTTCTAAAATAAAAATTTAATTGAGATTTTTCTGTACAGAAAAAGTAGAAATACCCATTCAATTATATTTGGATGAATGTAAATACATGATTTCTTATATCAAGGAAACATAGCAGATTATAAACTCTTGAGACTTGTGTTTTTATTTTTTAAAGGTTTTATTTATTATTTTTAAAGAGAGGGGTAGGGAGAGAGGCAAGGAGGAAGAGAGGCATCATGTTGGTTGCCTTTCACATGCCTCGAGACTTCTGTTTTTAAATGAGTAAGTAAATCATCCTCTCAGGAGCGGGAACGTTTGTTTGCATCTGGTCCTAAAATATTTCAGCAAAGGTAACTATCAACAGCGCCGCTGGTGTAGTGGTATCATGCAAGATTCCCATTCTTGCGACCCGGGTTCGATTCCCGGGCGGCGCATTCCTCCTTTTACTCCCATTTACAACTTTTAACTTCTATAACGATTTATACTTCATAATTCGTTGTTGAAACGAATTCGAATCTGAAGAGAACAGTTAAAAGACAAAAAGGCAAGTCCTTTAATAGTTAACCCTTACGCCTGCGCAGTCGGAGACATTCGTAACGTCGGGTGGAAGAGCGCCTGCGCATCAAATGAACCTATGGATTGAGGTGCAGGTTGGCGGCCGGAAGGTTGAAAGTGCAAGATTTTTCTGCGCCTGCGCAGTCCTGGGCACTTCGCTGGCTGCTCCTAGGCGCCAGGCTCGCCGCCATCTTGTATTGGGTCTTCATTGTTCGCGCTAGGCCGGGTGGTTTAGTGTAATTGCCGCGCAAGAAGGAGGTGGAGTAACCTCCAGTTAGCTGAGGAACCCCGCTATTCTGCAGCCAGAGCCGCTCAAACGTTTTGGGAGGTAGTAAAAAGTAGGGAACTGGACCCAGAGGCGCCGCCGCGACAGCAGAAGCCATGGAGGACGAGATGCCCAAGACTCTGTGAGTCTGAGGCAACGATGTGGGGGTGGGATGGTGGTCTTCCCGGAGGCAGGTCTAGTCTCTTCGTCGCTTCCCAACCTATTGTTCTCAATGGATGTCGCAATGTCACGATTCCTCTTAGCGCACACCTGGATGCTTAGGGACCGAGACTCAGGCTGTGAGAGGACCAGGTGGCGCGGGTAGGGACTCAACCCTCGGAATTAATCCCTTCACTTTGCAACATTTCGTGGCCTTTGGCCTCTCCTCCAGTCCTCTGGGGTCTCAGGCCTGGAGAAAAGACTTTTTCATTCAAACATCTTTTTAGAACTCGGCGAACCTCCTTTTTGTCCCAGGATTTCCATCTTTTTTTTTTTTTTTTCCCCTCCCGGTTCTTGATTAACGTCTTATGATTTTTAGAGCCAGCTTTAATTTACTTCGATTTCTTGCCGAAATTCTTCCTTTCATTTCTTCCTCGTCAATAGGAAAAAAATTTTTTTTGGCTGCTTGTACTAATTTTCAGTTAAGTGAGCTTGATTGTCGCAGTTGCCCACTGGGCAAAAAGCGGGCTTTCCTTCTATAGCACCGCCCACCCCCCCCCACCCTCCACCCCCCAACCAAAAAGCCTAAAACTGGACATCCTAAGGATTTTGAAACTGCTTTTGAAAAATGAAAATCTCACCCAGAGGCATATATCAACTGGAGGGAGGTAGATACATAATGCATTTTATTATCGCTTGCTACCACTGTGATTGACGTGCTGAACAAGCGGGCAGCTTTTAGGAAGCAACAGTTGATAAGTGCTTTAACAAATTTAGTCACCTCTGAGAAATTTTACAGTTAATGTTACATGATCTCAGCTTGGGGTATTTTCTTTGTTGTTTAGTTTCAGCGTACCATCGGATGAGTTGACTCTTGTCATTGTTAATTTTCTGGAAAAGAAAGAACAGAAAGCTTGACGAGTTTTTGACCCAGATTTTTTTATTCTTAAAATACTGGCTATTTGAGAACTCTGAGTTAAAAATACAATTTTAGGTTTCTTTTGCACTCTTCTAGACATTACAGTTGTTATGACGTATAATGTAATCTTTTTTTTATCACCGAAGTTTCCATTTTGTAATTTATACGAGACATTGTCACACTTCGTTTGTTAATAGATTAAACTTTTTGCTGGTTCATCTGATAGTGTTAGTTACCTTAAGTATCTTTTAATAGGCTGCAGCAATTAGTATATGACCTTTGTTTTTTGAAAGATTGTATCTGTAGGTGAATACTCCTTAGAAAACTGTTAGCCCTATAGAGTTTATGGAAACCTTTTTTACTCTTGCCTCTTTGCTTCAGAAGTTTTATAGCTAGCAGCATATTGGGTTTAAAAGTGCTCATTTTTAAATAATGCTTTCAGGTTTAAGATTCTTATTTTGTAATAAACTTAATCTTTTTAGCATGTTGATAATGAAGACAACCTCAGCTTCCTTGGGCCAGTGTATAAAAGTTCTTAAATAACTTGGAGGCAGGAGACCAACCTTTGCTAGAGAAATAATGAAAATAAAAGAGGGTTTGTTTGACAAATACTTAAAAGAGTGCTTATGATTTGCCAGGTTCTTTGTAAAGTGCTGTATCTGCTGCTTGTTTAATCCAAATCAGAACTCTGCAGTAAATGGGTCCGTCCATTTTGCAGCTGAGGGAAAGCCCAAGGGTTGGAAGTCACCCAAGGTCATAAAACTTTTTGTTCAGCTTCCTGCAACTTTACTGTCCTTGGTTCTTAGCTACACTTATGACTAATTTTGCCATGTATATTTCACTGAATCTTATGCAAGAATCTTTTTCCCAAAGTAGTCCAGGGTCTAATATGTCTGCTATCTCCATTGCTTCTACAGCCTTCAACCTAAGTTCCCATTCTTCCAGTCAGACGAATATTGATTAAATGAGTAGGTGTGGCTCATTTGGTTGGGCAGTCTTCAACAAAAAGAAAGATTGCTGGTTTGATTCCTGGTCATGGCACATGTCCCGGTTTCAGGTTCGGTCACTGGTGCAAGAGGCGACCCATCATTGTTATTTATCCTCTCTTTATCCCTACCATCCCCTGTCTATAAAAGTAAATAAATAAATAAAAGCTTTAAAAATATATGAGTAGGTTCTGATACCTAAATTTTCCCAGCAGTAGTTTTACTTTTAATATAAAATGTATGTTTTAATGACCCTGAAAGTCCGGGGCTTTTGGTATGTTCTCAGCACATTATCTAGTTTGTGGGAAGTGATCAATAAATATGTTTTAAAAACTGGTACAATTTCAAGCAGCAGATATTATTCATTCTTGAGCATAAGATAAGTCTGAATCTCAGTATCACCTATAGTACCTAAAACGGCTCAGAGAAAATGCCTTCATTTGCCACAAATGAGTGGTCAGCATCACCTTTTTAAGAGATTGCCAATATTGTTTCTTGTCAGCAGTACTTTAGAAATATATTATGAGAAGTGGTTTGATTCTGGAAATATTTTGAAAGAACAACAATTACTAGTGATGTGGAATGTGAGAATTAAGTAAACAGTAAGGTTTATTTATGTGTAATTTCACTTACTTAAAGTGATTGTTTGTTGCAAAATAATAGTAAAAATGAGAACCAGTTTAAGAGCATGAATGTCTAGAATGTCTTCAGGCATAATATTAGATGTATCTGTTCAACCTAGATTGTATATTGTATATGGTCTAGTTTCCCAAGTAAAGGTGGTGCTAGCTAATAACATGCAAGGGTTTCAGCTGTCATGCAAAACACTATCTTTTGTTAAGAGCAGACAGTTGTTTTACAGTAAAGATGTTGGTGTATAGTGGGCATGTATATGTACATATATAGTATGTACGTGGGTGGGTAAAAGGCTTACAGCTCATATTAGAAATAATACAGTAATATTAATTAGCATGCTCACAATTGTAAACCTACTTTTGCCTATGTATATGCTTATATACATATATAAGCATTTAGTGTTCTACATAATTTCATAATTAGTAAAAAATATGCACCTTTTCCCCCTGAACTAGAGTAACTCAGCCAAAATGGGATAATTTCCTAATGATTTGAAATACTCAAAAGTAATTCTGTGGATAGTTATCTCTTTAATAGATATTTATAGACCATTTACAGTGTTCTAGGCAGGGTTCTAGACAGTAGATATATAATATGAATAAAAATCTCTTTATCAGTTCTGGCTGGGTAGTTATGTTGACTAGAGTGGTGTCAGAATACGCCAAGGTTGCAAGTTTGATCCTGGGTCAGGGCACATGCAAGAAACAACCAACGAATGTATAAATAAGTGGAACAGCAGATCCATATTTTTCTCTCTTAGCCTCCTCCTCCTTCTCTCCCTCTTCTTCTTTTTTTTTTTCTATCTCTAAAATCAATCAATAAAAACACTTTATCAAATTATCATTAGCAAAACTGTTCATGTTGTTCATTCAAATTTTCACAGAAACCATATCAAATTCTGCATTTTTATATACAGTAATGATTGTGGTTCAAAACAATCTAATACAGCATTCTAGTTTGTAAATGTTTTTAGGTTAAATTTTCTAGAGCTAGACTAATATAAATTAATATCTTAAATGTTTTAGATTTCAGTTTTACAACTATCTGAACTTAGTTATCAGCTTCAAAGCTATGTGCTAAATTCATATAAAATCCTATCCCTTGCAGATTTTCATGTTTTTATTGTAACATTGTTGAATTCATTGAATTTTCACAGGTAGCTTTCTACTTTGAAAAAAATAAAAACCTATGGAAGAGTAACAAAAATAGTACATTGAAGAGTTAGGTAACTTTTGTGTGAATTTACCAGTTGTTAATAGTTAGCCAAATATTCAAAAGTAATTCTGTGAGAATGTAGTTATCTTTTTTTTTTCCCTGAACCATTTGTGAAGACATCATAACACTTTAGACCCAGCTACTTTACTATGTATTTCCTAAAAACAAGGGTATTCTCTTATGTAATGATTATACAATTTCCATATTAAGGAGACTACAACTGATAAAATATTTGTAACTAATATACAGTTCATACTCATTTACCCAGTTGTCCAAGGAAGACTTTAGTTCATTGAGGTCTGTTTGCCTTAACAGTTATACCTCTTTTCTTTTTTTTCTTTTTAAGATTTTATTTATTATTTTTCAGAGAGAGGGGAAGGCAGAGAGGCAGAGAGGGAAAGAAACCTCAATGTTTGGTTGCTTTTCACCTGCCTCCAGCTACGGATCTAGCTGGAGACCTGGCTTGCAACCTGGTTATGTTGCCCTAGCTGGGAATCAAACCAGCAACCTTTGGGTTCACAGGCTGGTGCCTTATCCACTGTGCCACCAGCCAGGGCTATCTTATCTTTTCTTATACTTTTCTCTATTTCCCATTCTACATAAGCTTAGTATATGATCTCAGATGTATTATAACATGGGATTCTTCAGTCCATTCTGTTAACAAGAGGTTCATTGGACAATTAAAAATGGATATTTTAATGTTATTGCCCCAAAAACACTTTTGAAAAACAAAATCTAATTAAAAAAATTACATTGTGTTTATTAGTCCAATAGACATCAATACAGGGAACAATGGCTTAAAACAGCTCTCAGTATCAGTTTTTATGTCAGGATTTTCTTAAATGCAAGCAGAAAAAATTTTAACCATAAAAGGAATTTATTAAAAGCTATTAGACACTACCAAAATGCCAGGAGGGCTATGGAACCTAGCTTGGGAAATGTTCAGGAAAGAGAGGGAACTGTCAGGCCACAATCTTAATCAAGCCATAGACCACCCCAGGAAAGATACTGGTACAAATCCACTGGACATGTGACTTCATTGCTATTTGACACCAAAATGTATTCTCTTCAATCTCTACTTAATGCCCTACTTCAGGACTAGTTCTTGAATTGACTTAGCCTAGATTGAATGCACAGTAGACTACAAAACCAAATCTAGGCTTTTCAGCTTCTGTAGAGGAGTCAGGCTTTGCCTTAGGTGAGAATTTTTCTAAAATTAGGAAGGAAGATGTTTGGTGTCCAAAAATAAAACAAAATTCCCGAAATTCATACTGTCAATATGAAATCATTTGGCTTCAGAAACAATAATAATGTGACAGAAGATAAAACAACTAAAGAAAGAAACATTAAGAATTAACTCTGTAAAAGGGGATGGATGTGATACAACAACAATAAAATTAAAAAAGAATTAACTTTGTAAAGTATAGAGCATTCTACCAACTAAAAAACTTGTTTACTTAACGTTGAAAGTATTTTGAGTATAAGAAGGATCTGTAGGTTTCAAATTTCAAGCACATTTACCAAATAAATTTGGAAAGTAGTAACATCTTCAAGTTGTTTCTAAAAATTTGAAATCAGTATTAGCAATTAACTTATTGGTAAAAAAAGAAGACTAGCCTTGACCAGGTAGCTCAGTTCATTAGAGTGTTGTACCCAATCTGCCAAGGTTGCAGGTTCAATCCCCCCCGTCAGGGCACATGCAGGAGTCAACCAATGAATGCATAAATAAATAGAACAGCAAGTAAGTGTTTCTCTCCCCATCCCATCCTACTTCCCTTCTCTCTAAAATTAAAAGTTTAAACAAACAACAACAATGTATTGTTTTAGGAGGAAAAAACCTTAATTTGTAATGAATTATTTTTATTAGCCAAGGAAGAAAGATTTTGTCTCATGATTTCTTTTTTTTTTTTTTTTTTTTTTTTTTTTTAAATTTTATTGTTGTTGTATTACATCCATCATGATTTCTTTAATATGAAAATGTTGTGTATGTTAATTATAGTTTATTGTAATGGTGTCTAAGGCTGAGAGCACATTGTTTCTGGAACTTCCTCTGAAGCATTTCTCTAAAAAGTTGTGTATAAAGTTAATTGATAGAGGCTCCTGGAGCTTACATCAAATAAACAAATGTAAAGGCAATACAAACCACAGTGCTTTTTATTTTTACATAAATCGGCTGCTCCACCAGCCAGTTGCTACCTATGCATGTACAGCATACTCCTCCCGTCCACTGAGGTGATGCGCCAACCAACAAAGCCACACAGACCAGGGTAACCATAGTGCTCTTTAAAGTTGCTTATTTTGTGGGGAGGGGGCACAAAAAAAGTCTAAATTTATATAGTGGGGAGGGCATAGAAAAGAAAGCAGCTCCTGTACTGGACTATACTCATCGTCAGCTTCTTGTTCCATAGGGTTAAGGAAGACTGAGGAAATAAAAGTTGTTTGGATAAATCCAGGTATAGTTGCCTTACATGTTGTGATGTGGCCCTTCACACCCTTCATTTTGCCTGACTGTTTCCTAGAACCCTAGGGTGGAGAAAGCACCACTTTCCTTCCTGCTTCTTGGGATTGTTGATGGCCATGTAGTGATAGAGAATAACAAGCAGGAAGAGCAACACACCCAGCATGTTGGTGAAATGGCGAGTTGCATGCCTATAATCATCTGACCAGCTGGGCTCAGCTTTGACACAATCTGCCGTAGCTTATTATTTTTTAATCACATGTCTTCAAACTCAATATTTCGCAGTAAATCAAGACCATTTTGCAAAGAGTAAATGATAGAATTCAGGTTCTCTAAATAGTGTGCACTTGTCACTAGGTTATCTTGCTTTAAAATCAAAATAGCCCTGGCTGGTAGCACAGTGGATAAGGTGTCTGCCTGCGAACCCAAAGGTCGCTGGTTCAATTCCCAGCCAGGGCATATAACCAGGTTGCAAGCCAGGTCTCCAGCCAGGTCTGTAGCTGGAGGCAGGTGAAAGGCAACCATACATTGATGTCTCTCTCCTTCTCTATGTCTCTCCCTTCCCCTCTCAGAAAAAGATAAAATCTGAAAAGAAAAATAAAAATACATAGATATTAGAATAAAATTTTCAGAAAAGACATTTTTGTATGTAGACATTGCAGTCCTAAAATTTTTCTTTTTTAAAGAGATTTTATTTAATTTTAGAGAGAGGGGAAGGGAGGTAGAAAGAGAAGAGAGGAAGAGAAACATCAGTGTGTGGTTGCCTCTTACATGCCCCCAGCTGGGGATCCAGCCCACAAACCCAGGCATGTGCCCTGACTGGGAATCAAACCATCGACCCCTTGATTTGTAGGCTGATGCTCAATCCACTGAGCCACACCAGCCAGGGCCAATCTTGAAATTTCTTATAGAGAAAAGAGTCAAGTGAGAATGCACACAGAAGAGTTAACAGAGAAAGTACCATTCTCATGTTACCTTCACCCAGCTTCCCTTAATGTTAACAACTTACATAACCATGGATACTTATCAAAACTAAACTTAAGACAGGAGCATGTACAAGCTTTATGCCAGTTTTCGCACTAAAGCCTTTTTTGTATTCCAGGATCTATTCCAAGATACCACTGTATTTATTTGTTTGTTTTTATTGATTTGAGAGAGAAACTAACATCAGTTTGTTTCATTTATTTTGTATTCATTGATTGATTCTTGTACATGCTGTCACCAGGGATGGAATCTGAAACCTTGGCATATCAGGATGATGCTTTAACCAACTGAGTTACCCTGCCAGGGCCAAGATACCAGTCCATTTAGTCATGTCTTTTTTAACTTTTTTTTTTTTTTTTAAGATTTTATTATTTTTAGAGAGAGAGGAAGAAAGAGAAGCATCATTGTATGGTTGCCCTTCACCTGCCTCTAGCTACAGACCTGGCTGGAGACCTGGCTTGCAACTTGGGTATGTGCCCTGACTGGAAATCAAACCAGTGACCTTTGGGTTCACAGGCTGGCACCTATCCACTGAGCCACCAGCCAGGGTGAACCTGGCATTTTTGAAGGGTACTGTTTCTCTACTGTATAGTGACTGCTTTTCTCAACATATTCTACTAATTAGAATTGAGTCACTAAGATTAACTCACACTAAAGGAAAAGGAAATGAAGCTCCCCTTCATAGAGGGGTGTGTCAAAGAATTCATGGACATAGGTTAAAACAATGAATTCATTGGTTAAAACAAGTTATATTTTATAGCTGAGGCTTGAGGCTTTATATACATATTCTATTTCTCCTTAAAGTTATATCATCGATAAAACATCCACCCTGACTGCTGTGGCTCAGTGGGTTGGATGTCATCTGCAAAATGGAAGGCCACCTGTTCAATTCCCAGTCAGGGTATGTGCGTCAATTGTGGTCCAGGTCCCTGGTTGGAGGCACACAAGAGGCAGGCACATATTGGTGTTTCTCTCCCTTTCTTTCTTCCTCCCTTCCCCTCTCTCTAAGAGATAAAATCTTTTTAAAAAATAAAACATAAATAAAACATCCATAGGTAGATGTTGCCAGTTGCAATTATTACTGTGGTGTTTTAATGGTGATTTCCCTCATTTCTTCATTTATTAGAGTTCTGCAAGAAAAGCTATCCTCCCTCACCCCCACCCACGCCGACAAGGATTATTTATTGCATTTGGTTGTCAGTGTTTTTAAGTTCTTTTAAATCAAGAACAGTCCACCCCCTTTTTAATTTGTTTTAAGGCAGTAATATTTTTAAGAGATCAAATAAGTTGCCTTATACAAAATCCCATATTAAGATAGGTATAATCATTTTATTGTAAACTTCCATGTAAGTTTAAGCTTAACTAAATCCAAGTTAGACTTTTTTGATTTGACTACTTCATAGGTGATGTTGTGTAATTTATATGTACACACAATGTCTCATTGTTCATTTATAAAATGATTTAAAATTTGATCACTGGGTATAAGTGGTAAAATAGCCAAAGCTCTTGATTTTTTTTTTCCTTTAATTTTATTGTTGTATTACATCCATCTCCTTTTTACTCCCCTCTATCCCCTTCCCCACTCACCTACTCTGCTGCAAAGTCAGCCCCACCTGTTGTCCATGTCCATGGTTCTTCCATACTAATTCCTTGACTAAACTGATTCCCTTCTTTGCCTCCTCCTCCTCCTCCCTGCCCCCTCACCTTTGCCTACAGAAGGTCTATTCACTGTATTCATGTATCTGGTTCTGTTTTGCTTGTTTGTTTTGTTCATTATTGTCCTGTAATGGGTGGGATCATATGGTATTTGTCTTTCACTGACTGGCTTATTTCACTAAGCATAATACTTTCCAGTTCCATAAAAATATGGAATGCTTCATGAATTTGCGTGTCATCCTTGCACAGGGGCCATGCTAATCTTCTCTGTATCATTGCAGTTTTAGTATATGTGCTGCGGAAGCGAGCACAGCTCTCACTTTTAAGGTAGGGTTTTTCCCTTTGGAATTGTGATCTATGTAATAACTTTGACACCCTTTAAATATTCATAATACCCTTAAGGCTGACACATAGTTTAATGTGTTATGTCTAAATTTATTGACTAGCATTTTTCTATAAAGGAGATCTTTTTCCTCATCCACTGGAGCTTTTAGATTACACTATACTGGAGTTTTTACTCAAAAGGCAAGGTAAATGCTCAATTCTATACCTTTAATTACTGATTTTCAGAACAAGGACTTGGTATAATAACAACTGCCAATATTGGAAAAATAGCTGTTGGGTAGATGTTGCTTTTATACTTCTCTGAGTATCGTTATTTTACCTGATCTTTAAATGCTGTTCATTGTTTCTTAAGATTCAGCACTTCTCCCTTTATCATTTTAAGCTATGGCAATGCCTTTATAGTAATCATTCAATAGATGATAATTGAATGAGTAAATGGAAGGAAGGAATTGACATGTGTAGATGTTTATTTTTCTGGAGAAAGAATTCATATCTTTCATCACATGTTTTCTGAAGGATTCTTGGCAAAAAAATGAAAAACTACAGTTGTTGAGAGACATCATTCTATGAATTTTAGAAGTTATAAACCTCTAATTCTAATATATTTAGAGGTAATCTTTCAAAAAATATTTGTTTTCTCTAAGGTATACCTGCCTAAGGTAAGCCTAGGAACTTAGAAATAACAGGTTTAGTTTCCAACACCTTGACTGAAAACATATATTTGCTCTCCCTGTTCTAGCAGTGTCTAATATACTTGCACATATTACATCTTTTTTGAGAAAGACTTTAAAGTTTTAGCAAACTGTTATAAGCTATTCCCAAATCATGTAGTTTCAGGTAAAGATCTACCTTATCCTAAATTCATTTTTTAATAAGCAACTTTAGAAGCTGGTCAAAAGAAGCAGCAAATTTAAAATGGTAAATTGTTTTTCTTTGTGTTTCAGATATGTTGGTAACCTTTCCAGAGATGTGACAGAAGCTCTAATTCTCCAGCTCTTTAGCCAGATTGGACCTTGTAAAAACTGCAAAATGATTATGGATGTAAGGGTATTTTACTTCAGTTAACTTTCTTTTTTATGTACATTATTTAAATCCATTACTTCTGAAACTCTTAAATTAGTTTATGTTGTCTGAATTCATAGGGATTTTAGTGAATTTATAGTGAATCCTTTTGGCCACTGAATTTAATATGGTTTTATTAAAGGAAAAAGAGGAGAACTAATCATTTCTAGAACAAATGAGAACTATATATAGGCACTTTTTCATTGAAGCATCAGAGTTGTTTATTTCATATGTGGTGTCAGTTGATAGGCTAAACCAAGAATTCAGTTATTACAATAACACTGAGAAGTTGGGTCAAAAAGAATAGATATTTGATACTGGGAAATGTTTTTAACTTTATTGTCAAAGGTCATAATTCAAATTTTTCTTATGGCAGTTACCATCCATCAGACCTTAATGATAGAAAAAAACCTTGAATTAACCTAATTGGTGTTAATCCTGAATCATGATATGTATAAAAAGATACTTTAAAAAAATTTTTTTAAAGATTTTATTTATTATTTCCAGAGAGAGAGGAAGGGAAAGAGGCAGAGAGGGAGAGAAACATCAGTGTATGGTTGCCTTTCACCTGCCTCCAGCCATGGACCTGGCTGGAGACCTGGCTTGTAACCTGGTTATGTGCCCTGGCTAGGGAATCGAACCAGTGACCTTTGGGTTTGCTACCAGCCAGGGCCTTAAAAAAAATTTTTTAATGGGAAAGACAGTACTAAAAAGAAATTTTTTTATCCCATAGGCTCTCTTTGTTTTTTTTTCCGCAGAAAAGAAAATCATATGTGTGTACGTGCATTCCTTTCCATTGTTTTCCAGTTTATTTCTTTGTTTTTTAAATTTTATTGATTGATTTTTGGAGAGAGAGAGAGAGAGAGAGAGAGACGGAAACATCAATTTATAGTTCCACATATTTATGCATTCATTGGTTCATTCTTGTATGTACCCTGACTGGGGATTGAACCCACAACCTTGGTATATTGGTTTGATGCTCTAACCAACTGAGCTGCTTGGCCAGGTACAGTTAAATGTAAACAATTACATTTAAACTGTAATTATTTAGCCAATTGGCTTTAGTTTGTTGTTTAAGATATTAAAACAGTAAGCCTTTCTGTGTCAGGATCACCTATATGTAATATACATGGGTTCAACTAATGTTTTTGTCCTTTAGTGTTTTTTTGGTCACGTTAAATATTTATAGTCCACTTGGTATAAATTTTGTTTGTTATTACTTGAAGGTTTAGATTAACATTCTGTTTTTATTATTATTATTAAAGTCCAAATTCCAGCCTATTCATACTGTTGGGCTGATTGATGTCCATATTTATGAATTTTACACATACTGAAATACTAAGGCTGCTAATATCTAGGCTTAGATTCTTTTTATATAAAAAGTACAGTTTTTTCTATACTTTCAGAATCAACCGACCAAAGTGAACATTCTTTTTCACTTGTTACTCTTAAATATAGGCTCTTTTTTTCTAACTACCTTCTGGTAACTGTTACCATTGATCTGTATACTAAAATTCTCATTTATCAAGTGTAGTATTTGAATTAGACAGCTTTAAAAATATTTTTATATTCTGTAATGTTTTTAAAATAAAAGTAACAAGTAGTCTCAATATCAATTTGTGTCACCTCTTTGCTCTAAAATACTTAAGAATCATTGCCAGTGACTTTTAAAGACTTTTACTCATTGTTTATTTTAGAAAGAAGGGCAGGGAGGGAGGAAGAAAGGGAGAGAAACATCCATGTATGGTTGCCCTTCACCTGCCTCCAGCTGGGGACCTGGCTGGAGACCTGGCTTGCAACTTGGTTCTGTGCTCTGACTGGGAATCGAACCAGCAACCTTTGGGTTCCCAGGCTGGCTCCTACCCACCAGCCAGGGTTGCCAATACCTTTTTTTGTGTGTTTTTAAAGATTTTATTCATTATTTTTTAGAGAGAGGGGCAGGGAGGGAGGAAGAAAGGGGGATAAATATCAATGTATGGTGCCTTTCACCTGCTTCCAGCTGGGGACCTGGCTGGTGACCTGGCATGCAGCCTGGTTATGTGCCCTGACTGAGGATCGAACCATCAACCTTTGGGTTCACAGGCTGGCGCCTTACCAACTGTGTCAGGTCACCAATGACTTTGGAACTATTAATGGTGCTTTAAACAAAATGGTACCTTTCTTTATTCTAGTATCATTCTAGCTTTTTAGTTTCTTATTTTAACAACCCTGCCTAGGAAATCACAAAAATAATTTTTAAATGATCTGTGAAATCATTTTGTATTTTGCACTGATAGGTATAAAGATTTGGGTGTTTTTTCTGCTTTAATTTACAGTAAAACATTCAAGCTTCACATATCATCAAACGTCAGTTACTTAGAATACCAGCAGAAAAGAGGAATTTTTTTAAAAGACTACAGAACAGCTAAAAAATGGTATCAGAATGTCCAAGTTCTAAAGCCTATTCTAAAACTTGACTTAGCAGATACCTAAGTATTCAGAGCCTATTTACTTACATTTTAGAAACAAGTTTAAGATGTTTAGATGAGATTTTCTGCCACTCAAGTAGTTAGAGGCAGCAACAATGTATATACATTTATTATAGTAATAAAAAGAAACATAGAAACATATCACAGGGAAGAAACAGAAAAGTTAGTAAAAGCCAATACCACCCTGACAGGTGTGACTTGTGTGGCCTATTGGGCTGAGAATCATCCTGCAAACTGTCACGGCACATGCCTGGGTTGCAAGACTAAAGTCCTACTAGGGGCCTGTGAGAGGCAACTGATCAGGCAATTAATCAATGTTTCTCTCCCTCTCTGAAAAATAAATAAATAAAAATTTAAAAAAAAAAAGGAAAAAAAAAGCCAATCGCAACACTTCTAGTCAAAGGTAACCTGTAGCTTAAAGGAAAGATTGTATTTTGTAATAATGGTGAGACTGTAGCTATATATTAACTTGTCCATAATTAGGAACTTAGACATTAATAAAAGATTGAATTATATATAGTCGTATAGTATAACTTGATGAAGATAGCTTTCTATAGAAGTAGCAATTTTTTGATCTGGCCAGGTGACTCAGTTGATTGGAGCAAAGTCCAGTACACCAAAGGGTTGCAAGTTTGATCTCTGATCAGGGCATATACCTAGGTTGCAGATTCAATCCCTGGTCAGGGTGCATTCCAGAGCCCCCGATAGATATTTCTCTGTCTATTTGCCTGTGTCTCTCTCCCTCTCCTTTTCTCTCTAAAATCAATAAACATATCATCAGGTGATGACTTAAAAACAAACAAAACCAGTTTTAAGTGTTCAGTTCCTTATCTAAAGATGTACTTGTGGGTCCTGGCCAAGTAAGTCATGTTGTTCTTATATGCGAAGTTTGTGGGTTTGATCCCTGGTCAGGGCACATACGAGAATCAGTATCAATTTGTCTTGCTCTCTCTCTCTCATATTGATAAAAACATTTAAAAATAAAGATATACTTGTGGAATGGACCTTCTGTTCTTTATGGCCTAGTAACTAATGTTGTACATTTTAAGGTAGTTGGAGTATAAAACTTAAAATTGGCTGTTGTGTTTTTTGTTCAACAGACAGCTGGAAATGATCCATATTGTTTTGTGGAGTTTTACGAGCATCGTCATGCAGCTGCAGCACTAGCTGCTATGAATGGGCGGAAGATAATGGGTAAGGTAAGCTGTCATAATTAAAGGTGACTTGCACTGGAAATTTTAAGTTGCATAGTTTTGTTCCCTTTTTAGAAGCATTATATTCACTTTATAGCAAATGATCATGTTTATTATTAAAAAGGTGGGATATAAGCTGTTGGAAGGCATGTTTATGTTTGTTCTTCATGGTGCCTGGCATGTGGTAAATACTGAAATACTTAATTGAATTACTCAAGCTTGGATGAAATATCTAGGAACATTGGATATTAATAGGAGGAATAAAAGGCAAAATTGATTGGTACTTTAGGTAAGAAAAGGGATTGGTTGAATATTAACATAGAAGTATGAGGTCTCTCCGAAAAGTATCCAGACATGTACAATAAAAAATACAGACATTTATTGAAGATACAAGAAATGTTGTACATAGGACAATGATGTTTCAGTCCCCTTCAAACTATGTACTCTGGGACCTCACACAGTTCTCCCAGTTGCCATCAGCTGCCTGTTGTATTTTTCTGAATATCATCAACGTTCTGAAATCTCTTCCCTTTCAACGGTGATTTTAGTTTTGGGAAAGACAGAAGTCACATGGTGCCAAATCTGGGCTGCAGGTGGGGCTGAGTCTCCTGGGTGTTTTGCGGTTTTGCAAAAAATCTGCACTAAATGTGATGAGTGAGTAGGCATGTTGTTGTAATGAAGCTGCCAATCACCAGTTGCCCAAAGCTTTGGACTTCTGAATTATCTGAATAGTTTCTGTGGAGGCATATTCAAACTTAATGCAAAATTTGATCCAGATTCATTGGTCTTAGTCATTTTGAATGCAATGACCACACAGTACACACACTCACTCAATGGAGTGCTCTGCCCTCACTGACTAGCACAGTGAAGTCGTCATTGTTCATGCATGTGCATTCCAGCCCTCTCCTTGGTTGCCAGGTTACATTGATGTTGTGTAAACAATTATTACTATTATTAACAATGGTTGGCCTTTTTCACAACAGACCACTTATGTAAGATTAGAATCTGACATTATTTGCTTAAATGTAGGTTAAAAGGTAAACTGACCAGACATGCATCTTCCTGTGCGTTTCTCGATACAAATCTTATAATATCTGATTTTGAGCCTGTTTTTTAATGGAGTATAAATGTAGAAAAATTTTTTTAGGAAGTCAAAGTGAATTGGGCAACAACCCCCAGCAGTCAAAAGAAAGATACAAGCAGTAAGTATATTTTATACTTTTTGAACATTTGTTTTTATTGTACATAGTAGTTTTATTGTAAAGCATTAAACATCATATGTGTTTGCAGTAATGTTTTGATCGTTATCCTAAGATATGATTGAATGTGTTTGTGTTAATAAATTTAAGAACAAATCTAATCTTTGTCATCAGGTAGTACCGTTGTCAGCACACAGCGTTCACAAGGTAATTGTATCTTCTTAAACATAAAATGAAATCTCTTGAAAGGGTATTCACTAACCACTTGAAATTTTTTTGTTTGATAATGGGGGGAGTGGGGAGGGAGGAGGTTGTATTTCTGTTTGTCTCTCTGGCAATATTTTTCCCCTTCTTCCCAGTGTTGACCAAATGTGGCTTGTCCACTACTTTGGTGCTATTTCAAGCTCTCTGACTCTCTTGGAGGCAGCTGATGCCTTAGAAATACTTTCACCAACTAAAGGGCAAGATACCCTGCTTCCTTGAGGTCACGATCTGTGCTCCATATCCAGATCTTCTGATTGCTTGAGTTGCTTCTGAAACTGTGTTTCCCAAATGACAGCCCAATATGTTGCTTAAGGCCTGCCAAGTAGGGGTAACTTTTCTTTCCAAATATACTTTGTCAAAATTGATATATATGTCTATTTTAAGTGTTGATCCAACTATTTTGTATTTTTTTACATGTTTTTCTTGAGCATTGTCTTTTTTTAAAACTTCACATAGGATCATTATTTCTCTCCAATGCTTTGTTAATGGTTCTAATATAAAGTGAAGGGATTACTGTTTTCATTCTGTTGCCTTCAGTCTTAGTTCACATGCACATGGATTCACATAAACTGAATGGTGTAATGTCTGGGCAACCAAAACTGTTGGCTTTTGAGAAAACTGTCAAATACTTTAACATCAAACTGTTGCAATGCAAGGTATTTCTTTGCTTGTTCTTCACAAAATATGGTTAAGCCAAGTATATCATGTAGCTAGCTTCAGTGAATTGTCTTAACTGAGGCAAATCTAGTCTACATAAGTCAAATACCACTATTTATTTTAATTTGTAAAGCTTTAATAGATTGGTAAACTGATTAATGTAAATAATTACTATTAAAGTGGTAATTAAGTCATTAATTTTTTCCCAAAACTTATCATATTATTAATTTTTTAGGCCAGTGTAATAATTCGCTGTAAGCAGAAATATAACTTGTCAGTTTCCAGTTAGATATATCAGTCTTTAGGAGATTCTTTCCTGTATTATTGTTACCTTGATTTATTATGTTTGAAATTGATAGGATTTGTATAGGTACAGGATAGTATTTTGCTTATATGTTACTATAAATCCATAAATTATTTTAAGAAAACTTTATTGAATACTAGCATTTTTTAAATTCTAAGATTTTATTTTTCTTTTCACTTCCCCTTCCTTCCCCTTATAAGATCATTTCCATGTCTTTGTTGGTGATCTCAGTCCAGAAATTACAACTGAAGATATAAAAGCTGCATTTGCACCATTTGGAAGAATATCGTAAGTAACAGAAGATAAAAGTAAAATGCTTTTAATTAGAAACAATCTTATTTAGAAGTACTCTGAATTTTTTTGTGAATTTAACACTTGAATATGAAATATTACATTGTATAGTGACTAGTCAAGCAGTTATGAGCCAAAGATTGCGTTCCTATTGATAAATAAATCTTTTACATTATCTTAAAATCTTTTTTTTCAATTAACACTAGCTTTAAAGAGACAAATTTACTATTGTACATATTGTTTCATATATGTGTCTTGCTAGCCTGGTCATAATCTTTGGTAAACTTGTGCTGTGACTAAGAAATTTAGATCTTGGGCACTTCTATGATACCGTGCATTTTGTGTTTATCTATTTTAACAAAAAAGGAACCTCATTTTAACCCTGAAAGTAGCTACTAAATATTAATTCCAAGGTACCTACCCTCTTGTTACTACTGTTAACAATAACAATAATAATAATGCCTTTTAGTTTTTTGGTGAAGCTCTGTCTTGCTTGCATTTGTTATTAATCAGTTTAAGCTCTTTGTAAATAGCTCACTCAAGACAGTATTCATCATAAAAGAATTTTAATATTTTGAAAAACATGCCATAGTAAAGTAAGAATAGTAATTTGATTGTAGTACTTTCTTACACGTAATTTAGAAACGATAATTTTTTTAGGGTTTCTGGTTGCTTTATTGTTATTGTTCCAGCTAGAAGAGTAGTAAATTATTTTAACTGAAGCAAAAAGGAAATAGTAGCTTTTGTTTGGTTTGATGAACACATCAGCAAATATGAGGTCAGGAGAAAATTAAATGCCAATAGTTTTGGTGATGAATTTTGGAAGTTTTCATTTAAAGAGTTGTATTTCATTAGTAGGATGATGAATGTGCATTGTAAGGGACCGACTTTAAAGGCAATTGGTGAGATTAGAGTTTTTAAATGGACTCTTCTCTGTTAGGTGACTATTCTTTGTTTGTTTGTTTTGTAATCCTCACCGAATGACATACTTATTCATTTTAGAGAGAGGGAAAGAGGAAGTAGAGAAACATCAATTGATAGGTTTTTGTATCCTAACTGAGGGACCTATCCTGCAACTTAGTCACCTACCCTGATCATTCACCTAACCCACAACCTTCTAACTGAGCCACACCAGCCAGGACCGACATTTTTCTTTATTACTAGAACTGATTTGGAAAATAAGTTCTAATTTCTTAATTGTTCCTTTCAGTCTATCTTAGGGTTTTGATGATGGTTAGCTTGCTTTCAGATATCTAGATTAGAAGATCTTAACTGTTGGCTTTTGAAAGGCTGTATAAATTTCTGTATGCAAAATATTGTGTTTGTTTTCCTTTTGGTGTAGAGTATCTTTGTAACTTTTATCCTATTTCAGAGTAAACAACAGGTCCATAAAAGGATTAAAGAAGGATTAAAGAACCCTGGTCTAGATATTTGCTTCTGCTTTGTTAGGGAATCTCTTTCAGAAATAAGAACTAAATATATTTCAAGGCTAACATTTCCTGAAACTTAACCTGAGGAAGAAAAATTTCTAACATTTTAACAGATTAAATAGCTATTTTATTAAATGTTTTAATTTTGTTTAAAGCAATTTTTCTGAAAACATGGAAATTATAGTTTGGGATTAGAGAAAGATTATTTAACAATCAGTGAATTTAAGTTAAATGACATTGAAATTTTTAAAATTTCTTGATTTTTAAATCATGGATCAGTAATTTCTTTTTGTTAAATACATTTGTATCATAATTATAGTCTGTAGGTTTCATGTGGCAAACCATGATTATGGATGTATGTGTTTTTTGTGGGTAAGGCCTTTCCTTAAGTTTCGATCATTTTTAGTTGAGGTAATATATAAATAATGTTTAAGCTTTAGGCTACCCAAGGAGTATGTTCCTAAATTTAAAAGAATCATTTTCAATAGAGTAGCATCATTTCCTGATTTTATTTTTTGTTAAAGAAAATAAGTTGGAACTCTGTGTTGAGAGGTTCTTAAGGTAGTCTCAGTAGAGATCTTACATTAGTGAGTTGTAGAAAATACACAGTAAATGATAGCCTATTAAAATATTTAGTATGAAAGTACTTTTTCTCCCTGATTAATATAGTAAACTCTTCCTGTTTCTTGAATTTAGGTAATTAACAAATTTTGATATAGAAGTAAATCAGCTACCAAAGTAATGCATGTGTACCATACAGATAATTTAATAAGTATTTTTACATAATAAGTGATTTGTGTTAATTTTCCTTTTTACCCCTACTTCTTTGTCATTTTGACCCTAAACACTTCCTAAATCAATTCTAAATTGATCAAAATATGCTTATGTATACTTTAATATAAAATTATATTGCATGGCTTTCTGACTTGGGTTTTTGTCGTGAAAGTGCCTGTTTTGTTCATGTGTCCTGAGAGAGCAAGCATTGTGACATACCTGGCTAACTTAAAAGCAGATTGCCTGTGAAGCACAATTTGAGTCCAATTTTTTGAGGTATGGAGTTTTAGCTATCATGGCTGGGTTTTTACTCAATCTCAAATAATAGGGCTCTGGTTATTTTGCAGAGTATCTCTGAAGAATGGACAGAATTGCCCTGGCTAACTACAAGCTACGGTTCACAATGGATAAATGTTGGCGTGCTTTTTTACTTTCTGACTTTAAAATTTTGCTCTTATATCTTGTAGTTTCCAATCAATCTTATATGATTGCTATTTTAAAATTCAGTTTAAAAATCCTTTCATATATAGTTTAAAACTAAGTGTGTGTGTAGTATTTTTCTTCAGTTATTTAGCATTTCTGAAAATGTCAAGTTCTCAAAATTTACCAATAGTCCATAAGGAGGGGGGGTATAAATTGATCTGAGAAAATAATTTACTTAATTTAGGGAATGTACAACTTTTCATTCTCTTAGTTCCAGTTTTCTATTTAATTTTTTAATGATTAGGTAGTATGTGGTATCAAGTAGCAAATTATAAATTGCATGGTTAAAGCCATTCATCTAATGTGCCTGTGAACCCTATAAGTAGTTAAGTAAATTATGTGACTAGCTGTCTTCACCATGCTTAATATGTAGAAGTTTAAAACTTTCAAAATGGGAGGCAGTTTCTGTATGATGCATACATATACATGTATTTGAGAAGTTACTGATTTGCATGTTTATAAAATTAAGCCTCATTTGCTAATACATAATAAAATTTATAGAATAAAAGGTAAATTTGTGTTAAAGGCTCATTTTAATGAAGATGAAACCTGAAAATGAGTTGTGTGTGAAATTCTCATTTGATATCCACAGAAGTTTGCAAACCTAAACTTCTGATTGTTTCTGATTTCAGAGACGCCAGAGTGGTAAAAGACATGGCAACAGGGAAGTCTAAGGGATACGGCTTTGTCTCCTTTTTCAACAAATGGGTGAGCTAAATAAAAAGTGCATGTGCAGTACTTTAAGAGTAAAGAATTGTAATACTCATGTTGTTTTAATTATTAATCTTTTCTTTCATCTGCCATGTGTTCATTTCACTGAAAATTAATACTTTCATTAAAGGATATATTCTTTCTTTTGTTTGACCATTTATTTAACTTTTCTGTAGTACCTATGCATGCAAATTACTGATAAAATGTTTTCAGAATATAGAAGGTAGAGATTTTTATAAGCCAAAGATATTGAAGCTCTCATTTATATATTTAACTTAATTATATTCTCATAATAATTTAAAAGTAGCTACTAAAATGCTTCAGTGGGTGGGGACTTTCTAAATTGTTTATTAATGTATTTGAAATGTTTCATTATTTCTTTAATCCAACAAACATTTACTGAATACCAGTTTGCATGGATTTGAAATTTCTGGTTTTCACAGAAAAAGAACGACATTGCAGCTTACCAAATGAGAGGTGAGAGTAGGGTATAAAGAAGGAAAAGACTCATATTTCATGTGACAGCTGGATAAATGTTTGTTGTGTCCTCCACACTATGCAATACTGTGCTGTAGTTTCAAAAAACTAAAAACAAAAAAGGCCGTTGCTATTGTGTCTCAGTGAATTGGGAGCTGGCCTTCCAAATGAAAGGTGGCCAGTTTGATTCTCCCTCAGGGCACATACCTGGGTTACAGGCCAATTACCCAGTTGGAGGCTTGCAAGAGGTCTCCCCTTCCCTCTCTTTCTCCCTCCCTTCCCCTTTCTCTAAAAATAAATAATATATTTTTTAAAAGTGAAAATTAAAAAAAGAATGAGGAAGCCTTGTAAGTACAGGTTGTGAAAATATTTCCATGGTATATTATTAGGTAGAAAAGCTTATTTCTGTAAAAGGGAAAAGAACGTAATGTTGGTGTGATGTGTGTGCTTGTGTGTTGTTTTCTTTTGCTCATAAACAGCCTTGTTGCAGGGTTTCCTGTTTGGGAGTAGGTAATAATAGGCAGATGGGGGACAAAGCAGGAAGTTTCTTACTGTATTACATGATTTGAGGTTCCAACCTTGTAAATGTATTACAAATTCAAATTAAAAGTTTTTTTAGTGTGGTAACTCAAAGTTTAAAACAGTTAAAT
This sequence comes from Noctilio leporinus, assembly GCA_004026585.1. Taxonomy (NCBI): domain Eukaryota; kingdom Metazoa; phylum Chordata; class Mammalia; order Chiroptera; family Noctilionidae; genus Noctilio; species Noctilio leporinus. The sequence continues at coordinate 394,629 of PVIW01000339.1, read as the reverse complement.
GCAGAGATACCACACTTCCAAAAATAAAGGAGTGGGAAATTTAACATGCATTCATCTTGGAGTATACACTACAGTTTCATTAACCTTGGGTTTTCTTCTGTTGCCTCGATATTATGACTACTGTCAATGATAAATAGGGATATACTGTACTTTCTGTGCGAAAGGACCTTAGAATGAACCATTGAAAGTTTTTGATAGTATGATGTATTTTAGAAAGACTTTTAGTTTAGTAAAGGGAGTATTTGAAATAGGTATATAATTTCTGGATGGCTTCAGGTTGAATATGTGACCATCAGTTATTATACCGGTTCCTTCTTGGCTTTTCTTTATTTTCTTTTTATTTATTTTCTTTTTTAAGATTTTATTTATTAGTTTTTAGAGAGAGGGGAAAGGAGACAGGCAGAGAGGGAGAGAGATATCAGTGTATGGTTGCCTTTCATCTACCTTCAGCTACAGACCTGGCTGGAGACCTGGCTTGCAACCTGGTTATGTGCCCTGGCTGGGAATCGAACCAGCGATATTTGGGTTTGCAGGCCCGTGCCTTATCCACTTTGCCACCAGCCAGGGCCACCTTCTTGGCTTTTAAAATAAACATTTGCTTGCAGTCATGCCAAATAGTGTCAGACTGTCTTGGTTTTTTTTTTTTTTTTTAAGTTCCTGTGTCTACTTATATTGGAGCTAATGTCTGGTTATCCCTTACCATGAGCTCTTACTATCCAGATATTTTGTAACAGCTTGCAACTATTTTGCCCAAAATTTGCTTTCCAAATAAACAAATAATCTGCTCTAAAAAATGTTTACATGGATTACAAATTCATGCAAGGGGATGTAGAATGCAGTTGTAGCTCCTCAGTTCACATAGGAACATTGTATCTTGTGGTCGGATTATTTAAGTGTATAATGCAATATACCTATCATCTTCTGAAGTGAAAATGTCTTCCAAGGAAGTGGAAAAACCACTGAAGAAAGTAGGTAAACTAAAGAGGTCAGGAAGAATCCACATGTTAGTGGAAAAATTTGAAATGGTAAAGCATATTGAGAAGTGGAAAAATAAAAACTCTGCCATCTACCAATTATAAGATTTCTTCCTGTGAGATAAGAGAATAAAAACTGAGAATGTAGTTGGTTCTGATAGCTTAACTGTCAATCATAGCATAATAGCTACAAAGGGTAGAAAAATCCCTCATGCATTGGGTTGATATCATAATTAGTGTGAGTTCCTTAGAGGGTTGCTATATATAGGATTTTTGGTGCTGTACTATTTGAGAAATTAGGTTGGGGGCTTAAGGTAGACTAGGAATATGCTTTTTCCATTCGAGATTATGGAATAAAGGCCCCCGATAAATATATATATATATATTTTTTTTGTTTGTTTGTTTGTTTGTTTGTTTGTTTTTGTTTTTGTTTTTTTTTTTTTTAAGATTTTTGTTTAGAGAGAGGGGGGAAGGGAGAGAGAAAGAGGGAGAGAAACATTGATCATTGCTTCTCCAACACCCTCAACTGAGGACCTGGCCTGCAACAACCCAGACCTGTGCCCTGACTGGCCCTTTGCTTGGCAGGCCAGTGCTCAAACCATGGAGCCACGTCAGCCAGGGCAAGGCCCCTGCTATATGAAAATCACTATTAAATGCATATTTGGTATGAAATAGAGTCAAAGCAAAGAATATCTGTGGGTGGTCTCTGGACTTAGCCAGAAATGAATTTGAATGTTGATAGCCATCATAAGATATACAATCTTAAGTGATTTAATTTAATCTTCTTGAGTTTACATTTCAGCTTTTATAAAATTTGTGATACATGATTGCTGAGCACTCTGGTGTTGTCAAATACCATAGTCTAGATTGCAGTTACCCAACTTCCTTTTCCTCTCTACCCATGTTGTGCACGCTAGGCAAACCCCAAAACTGATTGAACGTAGCTTTTCAGCCTAGTCTTCCATAACTGAATATTGCTAGAGAAAAACTGGTTTCACTTCTAATTTAATGGTCACACACATTTGATGAGTAAGTACATGGTGCTGACATTGGCAAATCTATGTTTCTTAGTAAATTTGATTTCCTATTCTTTTATTTTTCTATTTATTGATTTTAGAGGGAGAGAGAGAGATACATCGATTTGTTGTTCCACTTATTTATGCAGTCATTGGTTGTTTCTTGTTTGTGCCCTGACCAGGGATCAAATCCGCAACATTAGGCATATCAGACAGCACTCTAATCAATTTCTAACCAACTGAGCTAACCTGCCAGGGTCCCATTCTTTGTTAACTACTTCATGTGCCCTCCTACCTCCTCAAAAATTCTTTATTCTTTTCTCCATCATTACCGTGAGCTTCCAACCTTATGCTTCACTGAGAAAATAGAGGCTATCATACAGGAATTTCTCAGCTTTTAACCACTAAAATGACATAAAATTCATTTACCTTCCCCCTTTTTCCGCCTATTACAGTGGAGGAAAAATTCTTTCTGTTTTTGGCCAAATTATTTAAAACTGGGATCCTACCTCACTAGCTTTTTCAAGGACTTTGATTCTATGCTGATTCTTCTTTTGTCAATACAGCTTTATTGAGATATAGCTCACATACCATAAAATACACTCATTTTAGGTGTCCAATTTAATGGTTTTTTTAGAATATTCACAAAGGTATGCAATTATCACATATCACAGTCTAAGAATATTTTCATCACTTCAAAGAGAAACTGTGTACTGATTAGCAGTCACTGTCCTTTTCCTTCCTATACCCTCTCACCTCCCATCCCTAAGCACTTATTAATCTGTGTTCTGTCTATACAGATTTCCCTATTTCAAACATTTTCTATAAATGGAGTTGTATAATAATGTGCTGTATTTGTTCTTTTGTCCTGTGTTGTCAGTCTCCCTCTCCGCTGGATCATTCCTATCAAGTAAAAAGCATGTTCTAGTATCTCTTTTTTTTTTTTTTTTTTTTTTTTAATATTTTTAAAATTCATTATTTTTAGAGAGAATGGCAGGGAGGGAAGAAGAAAGGGAGAGAAACATCAATGTATGGTTGCCTTTCACTCGCCTCCATCTACAGACCTGGCTGGAGACGTGGCTTGCAACCTGGTTCTGTGCCCTGTCTGGGAATCGAACCAGCGACCATTGGGTTCTCAGGCCACTAGTATCTCTTAATCAAAACCATACTGAGGTCTTTGCTGAGGATCACATTGAACTGAGGGCAGCTTCAGGGGTATCTTTGGGTGAGTGTCATGGGTCAAGAACCCGGAATCCCATTTTGGGAGACTGAAGAACGGCATCCTAGCTTTCCCGAGAATGAGGCGTTGCAACATGGCAGATGACATCAAGTCCAAAATTAAGAACTACAAGACTACCTCTTTTGAGAGTCCCTTCCCCAACCAGAACCAGACCAGAAGCTGGTGGCAGAACTACCCAGACTTCCACCGCTGTGAGAAGGCAATGACTGCTAAAGGGGATGATGTCTCCTTGTGCCAATGGCATCAGCATGTGTGCAAGTCCCTTTGCCTCATGTCTTGGGTATCAGCTTGAGATGACCAAGGGGCAGAAGGCACATTTCCTGGGAAGATCTGAACTGGCTGCACCCCACCTGTCATCTGCCTTCCTTCCTTCTCCCAAGGAGGTACTGGGTATATCCCACCCTAGGATCCTGAATCATGGCTTAACTAATAATGAATACTTAATTGGAAAAGTGTAAAAAAAAAAAAAAAAGAAAACCATACTGTACCCCATATCCCTTCTCTATATCCCCATTTATCTGCTATAATTCAGAATTAAGCTTCTTAAAAGCTATTTGCATATTTCTTCTTCATCTCCTATTCACAACCTTACATACCCTTACAGCATAGAAAGTTCTTTTCCTCTTTCTTGAGTGAATACTTGTATTTGTTTACTAAGGCTGCTATGTCAGAGTACCATATATTGAATGGCTTAAAACAAAATTTATTCTCAGAGTTCTAGAGGATACAAGTCCAAAATCAAGGTGTCATTATGGCCATACTCCTGAAAGCTCTGTGGAAGAATCCTTCCTTCCCTCCTCTTTTTAAGTTACGAGCAATCTGTTGTATCCTTACCTTGTGGCTGCATCACTCCTATCTTTGCAGTCATCTTTATGTGGTCCTCTTCCCTCTGTGTGTATCCACATCAGCTTCTCTTCTTCTTTCTTTATTTATTTATTTTTTAAAATTTTATTGTTGTAGCTTCTCTTCTTAAATGGACATTAGTCATATTGGGTTTAGGGCCAATCTTAACCAATACATCTGTAAAGACCCTACTTCCAAGCAAGGTCACATTCACAGTTACAGGGATCAGGTGTTGGGGCTTCATATTATTTTAAGGGACACAGTTCAACCCATAATAGATAAAGATCTCATGGAATTAAAATGGGTTGTGTAGTAAACAAGATTCCTTTTAAAGAATATAATAATCCCCTCCTTATCGATGGTTCACTTTCTTTGGTTTAAGTTACCCAAAGACGAGCACTGTCTGAAAAGGCTAAATGGGAAATTCCAGAAATAAACAATTGGTAAATTTGAAAAGTACATGCCATTCTGAGTAGTGTGATGAAATCTCACTCCATTCCACTTAGAACATTAAATCAATTAGCTCTCTCAGTTATCAGGTCAACTGTAGCAGTATCTCAGTGCTTAAATAACACTAATTTACTTAATCATGGACCAAAGCACAGGAGTAGTGATGCTGGCAAGTCAGCTATGTCAAAAGAGAAACCAAAAGTGCTTCCTTTTAAGAGAAAGGTTAGTACAACACTAAGATAGTTTGAGAAAGAGACCACATTCACAAAACTTTTATTATGGTATATTGTTACAGTTGTTCTAGTTTATTATTGTTGTTCTTAAACTCAGATTTTATTGGTTATGCTGTTTCAGTTGTTGCAACTATTTTCTCTTAGCCACCCTCTGCCTGGTATGCCCCTTTCTTCCAGCAGTTCCCCCAGCTCTTAGTTCATGTTCATTGGTCATTCATGTAAGTTCTTTGGTTTCACCCTTTCCTGTACTCTGTAACATCCCCCTGTCTGTTTTGTTCCTACCATTATGCTTCTTAATCCCTGCATCATTTCCCCTATCCTTCCCTTTTCCCCTCCCCACTGATAACCTTCCAAATGATCTCCATACCTAATGATTTTGTTCCTTTTCTGCTTGTTTGCTTAATTTGTTTTTTTGTTTTTGTTTTTGTTTTCTAGATTCAGTTGTTGATAGTTGTCAGTTTGTTCTTTGTTCTTTTTCTTAAATAAGTCCCTTTAACTTTTCACGTAATAATGGTGTGGTGATGATGAACTCCTTTAGCTTTACCTTGTCTAGGAAGCATTTTTTCTGCCCTTCTATTCTAAATGGTAGCTTTGCTCAATAGAGCAAAGCTCTATTGTGGGTCCTTTGTTTTCATCACTTTGAATACTTCTTGCCAGTTTCTTCTTGCCTGCAAAGTTTCTTTTGAGAAATCCGCTGATAGTCTTATGGGAACTCTTTTGTAGGTAACTCTGTTTTTCTCTTGCTGCTTTTAAGATTCTCTCTTTATCTTTAACATTTTAATTATGATGTGTCTTGGTGTGGTCCTCTTTGGGGTCCAACTTGTTTGGGACTGCCTGTGCTTCCTGGACTTGTATGTCTGTTTCCTTTGCAAAAAATAGAAAAGTTTTCCTAGATTATTTTTTCAAATAAGTTTTCAATTTCTTGCTCTTGCTCTTCTTTTTCTGGCACCCCTATGATTTAGATATTGGTACATTTAAAGTTTTCTCAGGGATTCCTAATCCTTTCCTCATTTTTTTCAATTCTTGTTTCTTTCCATTCCAGGTGAATGTTTATTTCTTCATTTTGTTCAAATCATTGATTTGAATCTCAGCTTTTTCCCCTTCAATATACAGTTAGTTCCCTGTATATTTTTCTTTATTTCACTTTGCATAACCTTTGCTTCTTTCTTTATTTTGTGACTGTACTCAGTCCTTTTCTCTGGGCATTCTGATCATCCTTGTTTTGAATTCTGCATCTGATAGAGTGGCTTCCTTTATTTTGTTTAGTTCTTTTTTTGTGGGGCTTTGTTCCGTTCTTTCATTTGGGCCATATTTCTTTGTCTTCTCAATTTGGCAATCTCCCTGAGTTTATTTCTGTGTATTGAGTAGAGCTGCTTTGTCTTGGTGGTATGGCCTAAGTAGTAGATGTCCTCTGTTGGGTATAGTAGGACATCCTCCCCTGTCACCCATCCTCCCCTGTCACCCATCCTGTGTACTCAAGGTGCACCCTTTGTGTGGGCTGAAGGCACCTCTTATAGTTGAGCTTTGATTGCTGTTGGCAGATCAATGGGAATGATTTAACCAGGCCAGTCAGCTGCAGAGACTGGCTGTGACCACCTACCACCAACCTCCGCCCTCTGTAGAGGATCAGCTGTGCAGGGGCAGGGTGGTGGTGCTCTGATGTGGCCTGTAGCTGTCCACTGGGTGTGCAGAATCTGGGGTTTCCCAGGTGGTGCAGGCCAAGGTCAGCTCCCACCTGTGTTGTGCCTAGGCCCACCCAATGTAAGCTATAAAGCAATCTGAGATGGTTGCTAGTTGTGCTGGGCTTGGAAATTCCAAGGTGAAGCTAAGCTGTGAATCTAAGCTGGCTGCTGCTAGTGCTAGGCCTGGGGCTCACTGAGACCAGCTGTTTTTTATTTGATAGGATTTAGGAAGTTGTGCAGCATGAGCCAAGACCACCCATTCATATGGAAAAGCAGCTTGGGTGGGCCTTTAAGTTTGGTGGAGGGAAATCTCTGGGGATTTCCAGGGTGGGCCAAACAATGTTAGCCAGGTTCATGGAGTTTCATATAAGGCACCAGCTTGCCTGCTCTGTGGGGGAATGATTTAGAAAAAGACAATGGATTCTGCTTGCCTTGATGCCAGACACTTCAGTTTCTCCCTGAATACCATTGGTGCCTTCCAATCTGCTATTCGGTGCTGGAGCTCAGAGGAAGTGAATCTAAGTAGGTGAGTCCATATATGGGTTCTTTAAAAGTAATTGCTTGAGACTCCAGAAGTTTCCTCCATTGACTCAGTTCTTCCTGGCTTTTGCAGCCTGAAGTTTTGAAGAATCTTCCTGGGCTGGAGGCCCTAGGGTGGGGCTAGGTCTCCTAGCTCCTGAGATATCCTTCCTGAATTTTTATTCACCACAGACCAGCCTATTCCACATCTGTGCCCCTCCACCCAGTCTGGATGAATATGATTTTTTTAATTCCATAGTTGTCAGATAGCCATTCAACTCCACTTCTGACAGTTCTGGCCTATGGTTGTCCTATATTTTAGTTGTAATTCTGATGTGGTTGCGCAAAGTGGTGAGCCATGTCTGCCTACGCTGCCATCTTGACTGAATCCCTATTGTTCATCTCTGACTATACCTCATTAATAAATTAAACTTTATCATAGGTATGTATGTGCATATATAGGGGGAAAATGTAGCATATGTTTGGTACCATCTGCATTTTCAGGCATAAACTGAGGGTCTTGGAACATATTTCCCACAATAAGGGGAAACTATAATATGTATTTCTTTTTTGTGTGTCTCAAGAATGGCTTTAAACTTGAATTTTCCTGTTCCTTTGCTACATTAAAATTCACATTTGACACATGCACACAGACCAAAACTGTATCCTTCAGTTCATTCTAATCTGGCTTTTGTTCTTTACTAACTACCATTGTCTACAACACCACTTTTTAAAGTTCACCTCTTGATGTTCGCTTCCTGGGCTCTATGACTGTACACTTTTGTGGATTTCTTCCTTCATCATTAGTTACTCTGTCTTAGTCACCTGAGCTGGCAGCTTTTCCTTTACCCAATTTTCAGATTTTGATGTTTTTCAGGGGTTCTGTCCCAGGATGCTTTCTTTTCTTTCTGTAGTTTTTCTTTATGGCTCTTTTTTTTTTTTTTTTAAGACTTTATTATTTTCAGAGAGAAGGGAAGGGAGGGAGGCAGAGAGGGAGAGAGACTCAATTTGTGGTTGCCTTTCACCTACCTCCAGCTAAAGACCTGGCTGGAGGCCTGGCTTGCAACCTGGTTATGTGCCTGGGCTGGGAATTGAACCAGCAACCTTTGAGTTCACAGGCCAGTGCCTTATCCACTGAACCACCAGCCAGGGCATGACTCTTAATTTTATATCCCCAGGTCAGTTTATTCTTTGTATTTCATACATATAAATAAATGGTCTTCATTCATGTATGTTACAGACAAATCAAACTTAATGTTTCTTCAATGGAGCTCTTTGTTACTTGCTCAGTTGCTCCTTCCCAGCTTTCTTATTTCAGTAAATCCTAATACTGTCCTTCTTACTACCCAAGCAGGAATCTAGGCTACCTTTGATTCCTCTCCTTTTTCTGACTGTGCACCCCCCACTTCCTTCTGTTGACTCCTTTAGATTACATTCACTGCTATTTAGTGTACTGGTCCTGACCACCAACATTTTTTAATATGACTATTATATTAGTTTCATAAAGTATCCTTTTCCTTTTACTACCCATCTCCTTAAACCTAAGCACTAAGAATAGCCTTCTTAAAACATAAATTAGATCATGATAATAACTTTAAATCTTTCAGGTTTTTCTTCTGGCACCCCTTCTTTTTGCTCATTAGATTCCACTGAAATTTAGTCATCTTTCACATTCTTCTTTCAGGTGTATACCAGTCTTTCACTGCCTTTACACAGTGTACCATTTGCCCCTCTACTTTGGGCTTTTTTCCCTGGTGTTACAGCTTGGCTAGCTCCTGTTCCTCTCAATTTCTGCTCAACTAACATTTCAAAGAGACCTTCCCTAAAATCATGCTACCTAAACTAGATCCCCATGTCCATAATCTCCATCTCCTCCACCTTTGTTTCTGTCATGGCATACACAATTTGTAATTGCTTCATTTGTCCCCCCAAAAGATGTCAGCAGCCTGGCATCAGAGACCATGTCTGCCTCACTCACCAATGCATCCCTAGCACTTAACCTGTCGCCTAGAACATGATAGCTATTCAATGTGGGATGAAATGAGAAATGAAATTCAGTGGTACCTTGGTACTTGTTGGCTTCAGAACTCATCAGACTTGGTACTTGTCATATTTTGATGAGAAAAAAATGTTTCAGCACTTGCTCACCACTCATTGCACTTGCTAGAACTTGTATGAGTCATGACGCCATCCAGCAAGAGAAAATGCTTCATCAATTGTCACTTGCTCACCACTCATTTGAACAAAATTAAGGACAAGTACTGAGGTACCACTGTACAGTCATTAACAAAATCCTATAAAGTGAGATTTTCATCCATAATAGTCTTAGTTGTTAGATGAATTTAAATCAGCAAACTCAGAAGGGTTTTTGGGCTTTGAACTTTTTTGGGTGATTAACATTGCCAAAGTTTGATATCTAAATAAAAGAAAAATAACTTAAAAGCACCATTGCATTTTAGATGAGCTAACATATTTTGTGTATTTCATAAACCATTTTCATTCAAAAAACATTCGTGAAAAGCATTCACAAGTTTTCTCTGGCAAACAGGTTTTTAACACCAACTAATAGTGGCTTCTTTGTCATTTCTAATGTTGTGTGGAACAGGATGCGGAAAACGCCATTCAACAGATGGGTGGCCAATGGCTTGGTGGAAGACAAATCAGAACTAACTGGGCAACCCGAAAGCCTCCAGCTCCAAAGAGTACATATGAGTGTAGGTGTATTGGAGAAGAAAAGGAAATGTGGAATTTTGGAGGAAAATAACACTAGATTTTAAATGTTAGAGCTGTTCCCGGAGACTTATTGCAGAACTAGATGAGAAGCAAATCAAGACTACTATTCTAAAATGTACTTAGTTTTCGTTTTTGTAATTACAAGTAATAAATACCTCTATTGTCAAGTCTCCTATAAATAAAGAATATTGGGTAATTTTTTTAGACCTTGTTGGGGGAGGTTTAACCTTTATTCAAACGTAATATATATTATACAAGTATTTTGGTCAAGGTAAATATTGCCATTACAGTAGTGTAGTTAACGCTGCATTTGTCTTTCTGAACATTTTATTAAATGAATTAAAAATAGAAAACTTTCCATCCACAGCAAACACCAAACAGCTGTCATATGATGAGGTCGTAAATCAGTCTAGTCCAAGCAACTGTACTGTGTACTGTGGAGGTGTCACTTCTGGGCTAACAGGTATGGGAGCTTTACTTGTGCCGCATCTTGAGGTTAAATTTTAAACTGAAAATAATATTCGTAGAATTTTAATATAACTTAATGGGCTTTAAAAAAAATTTTTTTTTTGTCTTAACAGAGCAACTAATGCGTCAGACTTTTTCGCCATTTGGACAAATAATGGAAATTCGAGTCTTTCCAGATAAAGGATATTCATTTGTTCGGTAGGAGCAGTTTTTAAAAAAAAACTCTTCCCCCTCAAACTATTTTTAAGTATTTAACTTAAATAGCTCCCCTTTTCCACCACAAAACCAGTAAAACGTCCTCTATTAAAAGAAGTTTCTCCAGTCTCTGGCCTTGGTGGCTCAGTTGGCTGAAGCATCATCCCATACACCGAAAGGTTGCAGGTTCAATCGCTGGCCTCTCCTGCTCTCCCTCTCTCCCTCTTCCCACTCTTTTCACCCCACACTCCCTCCCTTACTGTCTTAACTCAAATCCATTTGGGTGTGAGGGTTTTTTTCTTTTAAGTTTCTCCAGAATTATAAGATCTTTGGTGGGGAGAGGGCAAAGAAAATAGGCCGTTTTATTGATTTGTTTGTATGAAGTGCCTGACTCAACTTCATTTTTAAAAGTAAGGTTATTCTTAAGCACTTTAAATAATGTATATTGATGATTCTTAACATTGTTTTCAATAGATTCAACTCCCATGAAAGTGCAGCACATGCAATTGTTTCTGTTAATGGAACTACCATTGAAGGTCATGTTGTGAAGTGCTATTGGGGCAAAGAAACTCTTGATATGATAAATCCCGTGCAACAGGTGAGAGGATTCTTGACTTTGCAAAGTAATCTAATAATAAGCTTATTTAAAAATGAAATTGCTGATAACCCATGTTAATAAGTTTCTAGTTCATACTAAAATGATAGTATATAAGGGCTCTTCCTACATGTATTATAGTTCCAGAGTGGTGGCTCATGGATTGCAGTTGTGACATGATGAATGTGACCGCCTCAATTGACTCATACACAGTGGATTTTAAAATGCTCCGACAAACCTAACAGGGTATTAAATTTTTTCTTAATACTTGGTAGATTTATTCACATACTATTTGGAGAACTGACATGCATTGTTGACGTGATTGAAACAAAAATAGTTATATTTATGTTTAGGGCCTTAGCATTTTGCTGCATTTCTTTTTTCCAGGCAGCTTTAGTGGTTAATTTGATCCCACAAAGATTTCTATGAGGGAAATGTAAATGGAGCATCACTATTAATAGGCGTAAGAAAATCCTAAACTCTAAGGTCTTTAAGTACACTGAATATAGAAATAATCTTTGTACCTTCCTTATCTAAAGGAAACAGTCATGAGTAGTATGTACAAAACACTTGAATATTATACTGAGTTTAATATTTATTATTAGAACATTACCCACCGCCTTACAAAGATGCCATTCAGAGCATTAGGTCAAGTTACAGCAATATAACCTCACTTTTTTTGTTTTGTTTTTGTTTTTGTTTTTTTTTAGCAGTCACTTGCTAAACTTTTTCATTTTAATTATAATGATGGCCCTATGTGTTATGGCTATGTATATTAGTTGTTTGTGGTATATTAGGGCCTAATTTCAAATAATACTATTAATCTGTTACAATTTTACTTAATAGCCAAATCAAATTGGATATCCACAAGCTTATGGCCAGTGGGGCCAGTGGTATGGAAATGCACAACAAATTGGCCAGTATATGCCTAATGGTTGGCAAGTACCTGCATATGGAATGTATGGCCAGGCATGGAACCAGCAAGGATTTAAGTAAGCATATTTGCTCTTCTCCTTTATTATTTAGCCTTTGAAAATGTGAAGACCTTAAGGAAAAATTTTATGTAATTAGTTGGTAATGTGACCCTTTGTCTAAAGCATAGACATAGCTTTAGAATGGTTATTTTATAGTTTTAGGTGTATCTCTTTAAAATTTTCCCTGGAAATATGTTGCCTCAAAGTATAAGCAGCATTAGAAGAATTTGGGTAATAAAGAAACTAATATTTAAGTAAAAAAATAAGAGCTTAATAGTCATTAAGCTTTCTTGTTGCTGGTTGTGTTATTCATTATGCATTTTTCTGTGCGAAAGTGTCTGTTGTCCTATAGAAGCTTCTTTTTTTTTCAAATTTCTGAACAGGTCTTTTTTTTAAGATTTTATTTCATTATTTTTAGAAGGAGGGGAAGGGACTGAGGCAGAGAGGGAGAGGGACATCAATGTATGGTTGCCTTTCACCTGCCTCCAGCCACAGACCCTACCGGAGACCTGGCCTGCAACCGTTATGTGCCCTGGCTGGGGAATCAAACCTGCGACCTTTGGGTTCACAGGCCAGCACCTTATCCACTGTGCCACCAGCCAGGGGTGAACAGGTTTTTATTACACAGTGGAAATAGGGCTCAGTCCTTCTTGACTGCTGCCTTCCTCATGGCTGCAAGGACATTGCTCAGCTCCTCTCTCTTCCTCTTGGCACGGATGTGTGTCCCCACCCTTTTCTTGATGAATTTCAGGGCCCTCTTGTCCTTAGAGACCTTGAGCAGCTCCGTAGCACACCGTTCATAGGGGGCAAAGCCACATACCTCTCGGATCATGTCCCACACGAACTTGGTGTGTTTGGTGAGGCGCCATGGCGGCAGCTTCTGCTTGCTCACTTCTTTGTCACCTTGTGCCCCTTGTTGAGGCCCACGGCCATTGGGTAGCGGAGAGCCATGGCTGCTGCTCTTCAATGGCTACCACGGCGGACAGAAGCTTCTTTATACACCTGAGTTGTGCAGTTTTACTTAATTTCTGAGGAACAAACTGGAAATTAAAATACTTTACAATTTTTATTTAAAAATTAGTCTTGTGGCTCTGGCTGGTGTGGTTCAGTGGAAAGGTGCCAGCCTGCAAACCCAAAGGTTGCTGGTTCAATTCCCAGTCAGGGCACATAACCAGGTTGCAAGCCAGGTCTCCACTGGGTCCTTAGCTGGAAGTGGCTGAAAGGCAACCATACATATACATTGATGCTTCTCTCCCTTTCTTCCTCCCTACCTTTCCTTCTCTCTGAAAACAATAAATAAAATCTTTAAAACAAAACAAAATTAATCTTGCCCTGGCTGGTGTGGCTTAGTGGGTTGAGCGCAACTGGCCTGGGAACTGAAAAGTTGTGCATTCAATTCCTTGTCAGGGCACATCCCTAGGTTGTGGACCAGACTCCCAGTTCGGAGCATGCAAGAGGCAACCACACATTGATGTATCTCCCTCTCTTTCTCCCTCCCTTCCCCTCCCTCTAAAAATAAATAAGTAAAACCTTAAAAACAAAAAAATTATGTTGGAAAAATTCATGAACTTAAGCTCATAATTTTTGCTTTCTTCTTTAAGTAATACAAATGTAATGTCAAATAGGTTTATTTAATAAAAATGACTTTTTCAAGGTATGTCCAACCCAGTAGGATAGTATTCCTTCCTAAGATGAAAGATGAGTTTCTTCCTGAGGTCAAAGAGGATAAATGTTTACAGGGTAAGGGTATTTTCTTAGATGTAATTAATCAGCACAAATTAAACCTACAAGGATGCTTGTTTTTAAGAAGAAAAAAAACTTTGCCTTTGCTTTCCTTGCATTAACAATTTTTATATTTGGGCTTAAGAAACTGTCTATTTCCTTTGTATATGTTATTTTGTTCTTTGTGTTAAATTTTGTTTTAATCATTGGATTTCCCTCCCCTCTGTATATGTTATTTGTTCTTTGTGTTAAATTTTGTTTTAATCAGTGGATTTCCCTCCCCTCTGCTTATTTCCCATGCGCTACCAGTCAGACACAGTCTTCCCCACCATGGATGGGACCGAATTACGGAGTGCAGCCTCCTCCAGGGCAGAACGGCAGCATGTTGCCTAGTCAGCCTGCAGGGTATCGAGTGGCTGGGTATGAAACCCAGTGAAAATGGACTTCCGAATCTAAAGCCAGTGGCTTGAGGCTACAGGGAGTGTAGAAAAGTGGTTGTTTACTTAAAGATTTATCAAATCAGTCCGTGCAAATGTCAGATACAATGTATTTATTTAAGAGGTTCATTTTTTAAATCATGAAATTACGTACCATCCATATTGTTTTAAAAAGAAACAAGATGCTGGATGTCTGCCAATTTTTGCCTTCATTAACTTTTTTAATAAAGTTTCTCAGATCCTTGTTTCAAATACAAATGCAGGGATTGCTGCCACTTTTTTAAAATTAAGAGGCAGAAAATTGCACAATGTTGAACTTTTTTCCACTAAAGTAGTGTGCAGTTCTAGTTTGCATTCCTAATATGATTTAAAACATGTAATATAAAGATGTTTTTAAAAAATGAAAAACCAAAACTGTGCAGAGTCTAGAAGTTCTTTGTAATCTTCAGCTTGTGCACAATTCTGTTTTAGGTCTTATGTTGTTTTTTTTAAAAGGTATTGTTCGAATTATCCCATCTCTACCATCTTCCCTTTGAGGTTTTTAAATATAAATTATTAGTTTACATCATTTTTGTATCTACATTTTTTCACAAATTTGTCTTGCCTTATTAAAGTTCTGTAAAATACACTTAAATGGAAAAAATGTTCACTTAGAGTGAAACTTTTCTCAGATGGATTGTTAATTGCATTCATCTTACGTTTTATATGAGAAGGTGCCTCAAGAACTCCCTGTTGACTTTGTTTAAAAGAATTTTTATCTTGTGATAAATTTTGCTGTGTACCAGGAAACATAAAAACAAAAACTTGTTACTAAAGAAAATCTCTGAAATGTGATGAATTATTTTGAATCCGTGCTAATTTCATGTGTCAACTTCTACATTTACATGTATTATTTCACTATGTAAAATGTTTTACCAGTTTAATATTTTGCACAGTTAGGAAACTTTGTATGCCATTCCCTTCTTAAAGGTATCACGCAGAGTTGACTGGAGATTTATAAGGTTTTAAGTTGTTTGCATGTGCATATCAAATATACACTTCGGTAGTCTTTGAATTTGCAAAGTCATCTGCTCTTGTTTTTTGAGAATTTTGAAACAAAGTTGTATGTAAAGAAATATTAATTTGCCATTTTCTAGTTTATATATTTCTCAAAAAGAGTAAATCAATTTTAATTTGTACAAATGATAGCTGTGAAACTGTAGAAAATCCTTATGTCAGGCTTGGCGTTCTTTATGGACTCCATCCAAAATTAGCCTGAAGGACCAGCTGGGCATAGCATTTTTTAAATGTTCAGAGGCCAAAAGGTAAATAAACAAACAAAAAACCCTTAAAATCCTACCTCTAACAGCCTTCAAAGAGGAAAATCCTCAGTGCAATCATTATTTTGATTCTTCTGGTACCTGCTTTCCTGGAGTTCCCAATTTTATTATTTGGGACTAGCTCCGAGCATTAAGAGGCTTATTAATCTTTGATGGCATTGTTCTAGTTTTGAAATCTCTAGTACATTTCAGAGTCTTAGAATAGTTATGGGAAATTTTTGTTTTCGTTTTCAGTGAAAGTCACAAACTTCCCTCTTTCTTGACTCACAAAGGGTCCCCAGTATACATATTTGGACGTTCAGTTGTTTTTAAGACCTTTGGAGAGCTCCTAGCATTCTACATAGGAACTGAAAAGGCCTGTGAAATTTTAGAGTTTTCCTGGCTAGTAGTATCCTCCAAGCAGGAGCAAATGACTCTTAAGCTGGTCTTTAAGCCAATACTCTTGTAAACCAGAGCCCAGGAAAGACAACTC
This sequence comes from Noctilio leporinus, assembly GCA_004026585.1. Taxonomy (NCBI): domain Eukaryota; kingdom Metazoa; phylum Chordata; class Mammalia; order Chiroptera; family Noctilionidae; genus Noctilio; species Noctilio leporinus. Next base: position 378,757 of record PVIW01000339.1, on the reverse strand, counting down.
GTAGGTATATGATTCTCTGGAGCTCAATTCTATGCAGTTGTATTGATGTCTCATTAAGTCACTGTGTATTTTTAAGTGTTACTACATTAAAAGTTGCTTTATGAAAGATGAGTAAATTTTTTAAACACTTGGAAATTTTATTTCTTTGTTAACTTCTACAGATCAGGGCATGCAACCAAAACAGCTTAAGTGAAATACTCAAAAATAAAATATCAGGAAGCTATTTTTAAATTCTTCTGGTTTATGTTTCTATTTAAGGACCTTATTTTTCTGTTTCAGAAATATTTTACTACACATCTATGGAGCGCAGGGTAAATTATTTGGGCATAAATAATTTAAGCAAAATATAGTTTTTATTTCATTTTGACTATCTCAAGTAATAACACTTCATTAGCCAGTATATTTTTTTACTGCACAAATCTTAAGATGTACATTGACTACTTTTTGAAAAGAAAGTGGTATTATTCATGATGAAAAGGTTACTACTGAACAAATTCATATTTCAGGAACACTGCTAACTTTGGTTTAAATCTTATTCTTAGTGTTAAAACAAATCACTTAAATATTTTTCAGTCTAAATCTATCATTAGTATCAGGTAAAGAAATTGAAAGTTTTTAAAAATGGTTTTATTCTCTGCTATAAGCATTCAGATTTTACTTTAAAATACATCTGGTACTGTAAAGAACCTAAAGTGATTCACATTTAATGGGTCATTAATCCAGTACTTTTTGCCCTGTTTGGATATTAAAGTTCCTTTGTGTTTTCTATAACCTGTGGGATCTTCTTGCAGTGATTATTGTGTGATTTTTAAATTTTTTAATATTTTTTGGTTTTGGTTTTGGTCTAGCTATATTATTCATTCAGGTATTTGTTTGCTTTTTTAAATCTTATTCCAGAAACCATGGTTTGCATTCTGTTACTATAGGATACCACAAGAAACTCTGGAATTCTCTAGATTCAAATCATTGTGAAACTAAGATCTCATTTTCCTTGTTGATACTATTTCCCTGTTGAAAACAAGATTCACTTTGTAGTTTTATTCTTCTCTCTTGTTCTTATACTCCCTCCTCTTCCTTATGTGTGTGTGTTATGTTACATTTGAGAAGGCATTTGATAGGACTAGGTTGCATATACAAAAAGGTTAGGTTTACTAAGTGTTGTAGGGTGTTCCTGATGTCAGAGTGAATTTGAAAAATAAAATGTGTTTATAGGAAATAAAAAGCACTCTTTCCATGAAAGAGTAATTCTAATAACAAAATCATTTTTTGTATGGGGGTTATTACATTTTGTTCAGACAATGCATTTTACTGTTGTTTAGAACTTGAAGAATATACCTCTAAAACAAGAAATTTTCATTTAAGAGCCATTCATTTAAGATGAATGTGTTTCAATTGAATAGTATTTTACATTATAGCCTCTAAAGCTGGAGGCCCAAGTTATTCTGATAGTAATTCAACTGAAAAGGGGAAAAGAGATATCTGACTCAGGGTTACTAGGTGAGATTCTGTACAGAAAATAGGAATTAAATATTGTTTCACGTATCAGATAAATGAGATCCCTATCGCCTTCTTGTTCAGCATTAGAATATGAATGGCCATACTTGCACACACTATGCAGATTTGGAGGATCCTTCTAAAATTTAAACTTGTGAGAAGAAAAACAGATGCTGACATTTGAGGGTTTCTACCAAAAAGCCAACTGGCCATCAATCCCCCAACAGTAAGTGGAGTGTGCCAATCATTAAGCCCTTCCCGTGAACACAAACCTTCGAAACAGTTTTTGAGTGCTTCTCTCTTAAATAAGGACAATCAATGATCACCAGAAATTGAGGAAAACTTGGACTATAAATGGTAGATGTAAACAGAAATTAACTATCAGAAGTCAGAAAACTTTCAAGAACTGTAATATCCTGAGATGAAAGAAGATACTGTATTAAAGAAATTAAGGTACTAGTAAAATATCAAAAGAAAGTAAAATAGGAATCAATTCAGTGAGACTATTAAAAGGCAAATGTTCTAGAACAGAAATCAAAAGTAGAGGGAAAAACTAATAAAAATGGATCAATTCATGATATTTAACATATAGTCAACATGAGTTCTAGGAAGAAAACTGAGAAAATAGGGGAATGGGTATCCTTAATTAGAAAATTAAAATTTCCTGATGAAATGATTCTCAAGATTGAAAGAAGGCTACTGAATTAGCACAACAAATAAAAATGGCCACCATGCAATTTTAGGATGCCTGACATGACGTAAAGAATATTCTAACATTTACCAGATAGCAAAAAGTTTGAGAACAGTACTCAACTGAAACATTGTAAACTGGGGATCAATAGGGTACTGTTCAAAAAATTCAATTATCTAGCTATTATTTTATCGTCATAAAAATAGAATAAAGGCATTTTTCAGACATACAAGTTCTCAACAGATTTTCTTCCCATTCACTGGTTCTCATCTACTGAATACACTCCATTTAAACAGGTAAATGAAAAAGTACGTAGTGTCTAGAAACAGGATCCAACACAGGAGTGAATTAAAGGGATGTCACAGGAGAACTGCTGTGAAGCAACTGGGCACTCAGTCCAGACCGATGTTCAGAGGGCTATGTAGGTGATCATACAGTGTGGAGGACATGAGAAGACTTGAATACTGGAAGAAAAGCAAAAGAAAAGAGGAAATCACCAGGAAAAACACTACAAAAAAGGAAACCTTCCTGAACCAAGTAAATGCACTAAGATAATTTCAGAAGTTTTATGGAATTTTACATTTTTGTACTGTTCTGTTGCTTTGGTTTTCTTTGAAATTCCAATTATATGTTGGATTGCCTGTCATCTGTTTCCATCAATTGTTCTTAATTATTTGTATCTTTTTGTTTGCTTTCCTCATTTCTAAACTTTCTTTTTTTTTTTTTTTAATTTTTTCTTTTCTTTTTTTTTTTTTTTTTTTTTTTTTTTTTTTTTTTTTTTTTTTTTTTTTTTTTTTTTT